>LAVV01006415.1:21513-37759 GCA_001263375.1 Puccinia sorghi
TCTTGCCCCCTGCAGCGCCCTCCGGAACAACTCTCGTCCGCCCGATCCTCCTCCGATGCCCGCTCGAGCCCCCGAAACCGGACCCCCCTCTAACTCCCCGCCCGCACTCCCTCCGACGCCGGTGGAATCTCGCTTATTCCGGCTGACAAAAGCAAAAGATAGTCCGCTCAGCCTAATCTAAAGCTCTGAAGATACTTTCCTTTGTTTGCTTTGGCCCGCCTCAGCTTTCCGCATGACCATGCCCTCAGCGGCAGCAACTGCTGAGACCCGCTGCCACCCCCTTGCCTATATAAGCTTCACACTGGTTAACAAGTTCTTTGATTGAGGGCCAGGTAAAGGAGCATTGCACCAGGCTGAGGGTCTTGGCGTGTCTGGGGTGTCCCGCAAGTTTGGAGGTGTGATGCTGCAGATAATTTCCCTGTGCAGTGCTGAGTCCCGTGGTACCACCATCCGATGCCCGTGGAAGAGGAGCCCGTGCTCAACGGAATATTTTGACAGTTTTGGGTTTGAGCGTTGGGAGGCTGGTAATGAGGCGGACGCTATTAGTGTGGTGTAGACTTAAAAATTTGAATCATATAATGGAAATCCTGAGGAATGCCTCCGCCCATTCCAACAGACTTTCAGTTGGCAGAGATATATTTGCCATTTACCCATCATTCCGTAAGCTTTCCTTTATCCGGTGGCTCTTGCTATGACAAACAAAATCAAATATAGCCTGCAAAGGCATCCTCCCAAATATCCTTGATTTATTTCAAAAATATGCCTTCAATCCAAGCATCAATGGGGTACGATCACAAGATTTCTGAGACGATAACGCGCTATCCACATCAACGACCAATCAAGCTGGAACAGAATGACACAAAGTAACGGTTCCGAATCCATTAAGAAACCGCTTTCCTGGAAATGCAATCTGTCAGTTTGCAATTAAATTATAAGAATGAATCTATTGTGAAGGATTCATTTGTCTTGGTGTGTTCTTCTCCATCTTTGAAACCACTCAATCAATATTCTAACCCCCTTGGTTTATTTAAATCCAACTCGTCTTAATGTGTAGGTGAAAATGTGGAAGAATACATCGGGCATGTCAAATCCCTTTGGAGAGTACAATCAAATTTTTCATCTTGTTTGTGGTGAGGATGAAGGCTTTGAGAATCATTCATTAATACAGAATGAGGGAATTTGTCACCACAAACGAAGCGTGCTTAATAGCCATTTCCACGGTCAGTTTCTACTTTCTTTCTGGAATGACTTTTTGAAGATTAAATTCTTATGATTATTGTACAGGACATCGTTTGTAGACACAATCTTCAGCAGATCACTGTTTCGACGGAAAGTGTCAAGTGAAAAAAAAAAAAAAAAAAAAAAAAAAAAAAAAAAAAAAAAAAAAAAAAAAGGAAGGTTGTTCGAATCGAGAGACAAGATACAACAGTACGGCGCAACGAGGTGTGCCACACGAATCGAGTTAATTAGTACATCCTCAACAGCGCCTCCATTCCATGCACCTGAGGAGCATCGGAGGATGGCACGTCTGCCCATAAGTTGTGTTGAGCCAGCCGAGGGAGTCAACGGGATGCATAAGGGTTTTGAGATTTGGAGGAAAGAACGGGATGAGTTTATTTCATCATTGCGAGTTTCCAAGAGGACAAGTTTTCTTCACCTTATTCATTCAGATTCTGGCTTGTTCCTGTCATCCTGCTGCTCTTTCTTGTGTCCTCCAATTCCTTTGAGGGCTGCTCTCTTGCCTGCTCCTATTTTTATTTTGTGTCTACATGAATCCTTGATTCACGTTGAGATGGAAATGCGGAGGGAGGGGGCTCTGCTCTCCCGAAATGCAGCTCCCGGGAGAACCAAGGAGCAAGCCTCAGCCCGACAGGGCTCACTCTCAGCTCGGGGCACTTATTCTCCCGACGAGGTACCAGCGATTAGGGAGATGGTCGGACGAAGGGCAGGAGATACCCAACGTTGGACCCAGCCTGTGACCGACCGTCCCTCCCCACAACTGGCGGGGTACAGTCGGCACAACTCCCACCAATTGTCCGACGAGCACCGATCAGTTTTTCTGACCCGGTGGTGTACAGTCAGGCATACATGCAGGCTGATGAATCCGGGTTCAGGGCGGGAGGAGGGTGTGTGTAAACAGGGTCAAGTTTTGCACCAGGAATCAGATGGGACAAGCAGGTCGTATCCCTCCAACCTGAAAAACATTTTTTTTTTTCTCCTAGTCCGTAAGCTTTTTGGGAAGCCTCCATGAGAGTGCACATTTTCCTACCATTGAGGAAGGATAGAAGATGGTGGATTTCGGGTAGGTACCACAATGGGCGGCAACAGGCCAGTTCACAACATGAACATGACGTTTTTTCAAGTACAAGAAACGTACGGCTAGCTGATAGGTCAGAGCTTGGACGATAAACTGATATTATTGATATACCTGATACAACAGCTACAGGTATCAGAAAAAAAAAAAAACACTCCGTCACCGAAACAATGTAATAAATAGATCAAAATCATGACCAGCCCCTCTCCCTGTTCATTCTCATAGAAGAGAAAATAAACCAAAAACCCCCATGAGAAAAAAAAAACAGTCATCATATCTTTTTCTCGTGTTGTGTGATCAAGAGGAAGAAAGGAAGCACAAGAGGTAAGTAATTAGGGAATTAAAATTGAATAAAGCTACAGGTCGACAGGTTTGTAATAGACTGTGGTAAGATACTAAAAAAAAAAGGCGAACATGTCAAGTTGAGTGACAGATAGGAGAGGGGGAGAAGAGCACGGGGAAGGACAGACCTTTCGTTTGAACCTAGAAGTGACGCCGACGCTGAGCAAGCCCTGTCGGATAGGACTTGCGGCTAGATGGTTAAGGACGGAATGATCGGGTCTAGGGAGAAGCGAGTTATCGTCGCTAGATCCTTCGGGAAGCCGGGAGGAGAGGTTGAGGATACCTTCCTTGAGCTGTGCGGGGAGTTTAGGGGGTTCGGCGGCAAAGCCAGGTTGACCGGGGATGGGCTCTTCCGAATGTGGGTGAGCCTGATCTGGGACACCATGCTGATCTTCTTCCTCGCCGGCCGAGGAGCGGTCGTGGTACTCCTCGTAGTCCAGAAGCGCCGCGGGGATCTCCGTGGTCCAGCCGTCCTCTGAGTCTGTGCGTATGGATGACCCATCTTCCAGGATTGAGCTTCCCATTGGCCAGTCGGCATACGTGTATCCGCTCCAGATTCCACGCGGCCCAAGTCCCCGAAAGGGTTGATCTCCTGGATTCACTTGTAAGTAATTGATCAGATTTCCCTTATCGTCGGTGGCCGAGGGTAAATATTTTGACGTCTTCCAGCGTCGGTCGACAATGAATTTGAGTTGATGGGGCCCAGGGGGTAGGGCGACTAGAGCCGAGAAGACGTCGGGTTGAGGATTGGATGTACTAAGGGGGATGAAAGCGAGATGATGATAAATATCACCTATATATTATTGGAGGGGGACAGGGAGCTCACTCTGAATGTGCTGGTTTACGTAGTTTAATTTGTTGTTTCCACCTGCTAAAGGTGCCAGTGACATAGACTTCGTTAGCAGGTTCCTTCCAGGTTAGTAGTGTGGGTACGCCATCGGGACCTGCGCCAATATCGAGTGCGGGGGCGGCTTGTACTACGGCGGTGGCAGCGGCGACAGTCTCAGTGACTGCGGTGGTGAAGGCGTCGGATGGACAGGAGGGGAGATCGATAGCGTCGGGATCGAGGGAGGGGAGTGGTTGGATGATGGCAGGGGGGATGGGAGGGACGACGGTCTCGACTGGTTGTTGGAGAGGGGCAGAGCTGACGAGGGGAGAATGTTGTTGTTGGGAGTGTTTGGAAGGGATGATTGGATCCGAGTCGGGCTGGATGGGGGAGGGACTGGCGGGGAGAGTGAGGCCGGGTAGGAGCTGATGTAGGTCAGGTGATCTTCTGAGATTGCTGGAATGGTCTAGGTTGAGTTGTTCGTAGGTTGCCGAGAGGGGCGAGAGGGAGAGAGGGAGAGTGGTGAGAGGAGTGTGATAGCTTGAGTGAGTGGGATTGAGCTGTAAGTTTGCGGTGTGGAAGAGTGGCTGCTGCTGATTCAGGTCGGGCAGTTCGAGTGACTTGCGCTTCCTGATAGTAGGGTGAGTCTGCTCACGGAGTTGGCTGCTGAGGGAGGCAGCGGCAGTTATCCGAGTGTGGTGTTTCCTAGTTCCAGTTGGCTGGTTGGTTGACGCTGAGTTTCCCATTTCTGTTTAATTTTATTCTAGCTTCATCTTGCACGATTCTTAAATAGACTTTTTTAATGTCAACAGGGAGAAAAAAATAAACCAAAATTCAAAATACTAATCTCATAAATAATACCTCTGTTGATTATTGAGAAAGGTTCACTTCCTGGTCTTTCTGCATGTCAACTGCAGGCAGTTAAGTTTCCTTAGTGAAAGACTATCAAGAATATATTACTGCAGTGGGAAAACACACACACACTAGAGCTTAGAAGGCCATCCAACCTCCTTGTAAGAAGAGCCACTCCCGCTGCCACTCTCCCCCAACAGAGCATATCAACTGAACTTAGGAGACAAACTTCCCCAAATAATCTGGTCAAACTTGTGCACAACTTACAACCAACACACAACAGGTATCAGCTCAGCATATTACCAAGTTAAAAGAAATGACTTCATCCCTGGTGTGTGTGTTTTTCTTTTGAAAGAAAGGACATTACATCTTCATACTTAGATTTATTTATTTTTTTTTGGTAAGTTTGTTTTTTCTTTTATACTATGTGAATTTTATTTTAATTTATTATTTTACATTGTCAATTGGCACTAAAATGAGTAGCCAGCTGACAAAAGGTACCACCACTCATGTATGAAAAGAGGACAGAAGGGGGTTATAGAATGGTGAGAAGAGGAGTTTGAATTGTGAGGGAATGCTGAACAGAAAGAAAAAAAAAAAAAAAAAAAAAAAAAAAAAGCAAATAATTCATGAGAAAAAAAAAGAGTAATGAAACTTGAAATAGTCAGGTACTCCAAGGGGGATGTCTTGTGGACCCATCCAGACAGAGCAGTGCAGATATGTCCTACTATTTGCCACGATGGACAAGCTCTGAGAATGGGATATCCACAAGGGATGGCAATGCCAACCTTGTTGCGCCCGGCCTCCGCTGGCAAAACCCAGGCTTGGATCTATGCCCCAAGACATATACCTGCAGGGTGATGGCAGGTGGGTGGGTATATCTGTGCCTCAAATTACCCTGCTGGAATGAGAAATTCCCTCAGGGCATAACTTTACCCAATGGGTACTGCTTGGGTGGCCTGGTTTGATTGCACAACAAATGGATTTATCCACCGGGCAGGGATCAGGACATAGGCCTTGGGTAGTGCTCAGGGGCCAGCACTACTCTGGCCTGCCATTTGTATCTCACCATCCTAACATCCACTCTTAGGGGCTTTGATCAATACACATTCAACCTTGAGATCCTGAAAATGTTACCCTTACAAACCCTTATACACTCTATAGACTAACAGTTTCATCTTTTTCCAGAAGACCCTTGGCTCAAGCCCACCTGAGCACAACTCCCTTAACAGAGTGGCCTTGCCCAACTAGGCTATTTTGCCATATACTCACCATAGAAGAACCTGAGTCCAATTCCTAGTTGAAGTTTAGGGGAGGCACAAACCCGAGGTAAAGGAAATGCCTGGAAACATCCAAATGTGACCCAACGAATCAAGTGCTCCTTAGCCACTTGAGATTATTTCCACAAGAAGGCCAGCCCAGGAAGTTCACTGTTTCTAATCTACCGACGCTATGTAATTGAACAGCGGACGACGAACGCGAAGATGGAGAGGAGAAGGAAGGCCAAGTTGAAGGACTGAAAGATGAGATAAGTCCACCGGATGCCATACAAGATTGCGAACCAGCCGACGAGTCTGAAGGTCCAGACCAACGGCTGATGAAGCGACCTTCGGGCGCAAGCCACGATATGAGCCCTCCTGCCGAAATGAGAGGGAGAGGAAGACACACACCTGAGGGACGACTGGGCGGAAGCTGGCAAGCCCCACAACCCGAAACTCGTGCGGCTGCTCCTGGGGCCACTGGCGCCTCTGCGCGCCTGCAGGACCTCCACCCGGTTGAAATAACAGATTCCCCCCATCCCAAGCAGGGTCAGCGGCGAACACCCGTCCGAAAACGCCCCGTACCAGCCCTCCTGGAGGTTGCGAAGCCATACCATACAGCTCATAACACTCATCGGTACAAGCCACATCATCCCAAGTAACACACTCAGGTTGTACCAGTATCGACTCGTCGTCTTCTTCTCTTTCTCCCCATTCACTATTGACTAAACAGAAGAAGAAGAAGAAATCAGCCGTGAGGAAAAAAGCCATTCGTTCAAGAACAAAAACACTCGCGTCGGACTGCCAGCAAAAAAGTAAGCTTTGGACAGTGGTGACGAGCTGCATCACTGTCAGGAGCAGAAAGCCGAGATGATAAGGGACATAGAGCAGCGAGAAGACTTTTACAACGGCCAGGAAGCTGAGAGTTGGATAGTCGATCATTGATGGAATGGTTTCATGGGCCGTCGGGCTGGGAGGAGAGGGCGTGCGTTGCCTCCACCGACCTAAACTGGGACCAAGGGCAAGAGGAAGTAGGTGGGTCGACAACGACGCACAGGCCCAGATGAAGAGATACAAGAGGAGAGAGACGCAAGCGAGCCAGCCGATCGAGACAAGCAACAAGAGCCAATCGAGGAGAATGAAGGCAGAGTGAGCCTGGCCGAGGAGCAGGTCGGCGACAATGCGGGGCGGGTAGACCAGTGTGAAGTTGCTGGCCGGCGGCCCATCGTGCAGTGCAGAATAGCGCGTCTGGAGGACCAGCGATTGCGCCAGTTGGGCGCCGCCGACGGCCAGCATTATCGTACCGAGATCCTCCCGTATGAGTAGCGAGAGTGCGGCGGGAAGCGACAGCACGCTCCCATTCTCGCCCAGGCGTCTCATCTGCACCGACATGATCAGCGCCAGCCAGCCCGCAGGAAGCGACACCAAGGCCGTCCGGTACCGCAGCACCATCTTCCGCACGCTCTCGTACACGTCCAATCGCATCCTAACCGCCATCCGTCGCGGCTCACTTGGGCCCCCACAGACAACAGGGTCCGTCCAAAACGTCAGCGAAACTCCTGTCTCCTCCTTGCTTACCCTCCGAGCCGGAGTGTAGGCATTCGAGAAATGCGTATACACTATCGCCGTGCGCATATTCGGATGGTACTTGCGTTCTCCCAGGAGCACAGTCTCCTGCCTCATCAACGGCGCAAACATCCCCCCGCGAGCACATTCGCTCCCCCTCTTCAAGTCCAATTTGAACGCGACTAACGAGCTGACAAATGCCGGTAGTCGGACCGTACTGACCAAGCTCGGTGGCGCGCTCGGGAGCAGTGGTAACGAAGCCCCAAAGAGACAAAAGCTTAGAAACGAGCTGGGCCCTGTCATAGTGGTGGTGGAGAGATCCCTGAATTCGCTAATCAGGAAATCATCATCAACGGGACTGCTACCGGGCGCCGATCTGAGCACTTGGATAGCCAGGAAATTGGCCCTCGAAAGTATCGAATGGGGGATTTGGAGGAAGGTCATGACTTGAGGCGGGTCGGCTCGATCGTCTGGGCCAGGGACTGGGGCTGAAGGTACATTGAATTGAGAGCGTGGGAGCAATTGTGAGTCGCGTTGGGAGATAGACTGGCAGGATTTTAGCAGGTGGGTCTCGAAGGAACCGGTGCAAGCCACAACGTTGAGCCGATGATTGGCAACCATGTTGGACAACAAAGTAAACTCGTCCTCTCTGGATCGATTCTGAGACGGTAATGGAATGATGTGGGTGACCAGTGTTGGTTGCGCAGGGTTTTGGGTTAGTCTAAGGGAGTGATATGGGGTATGGATGTGATATGCTCGCGGGTTTGTGGGCAGGGAGTCGATATGGAATTTTTGCAGGGGAGCTACAGAGTGGATGCTCTGGAGGTAAAAAGGTTCGATACCATGACCAAGGAGGAGATGAGATTTGAGGATGGTGAGACGATCCTGGGCAGATTCGACGACCTGGCTTTGCTTGCTAGGTTCAGTGATTTCAAGAAGCGTCCTTGCAATGACGATGGCCAGTTGGTTGCACCACAGGATGGCCAGATGGTCGATGGGAGTCCAGACGCCTGGTATGCCGGTGGTGAAGACGGTGAGACTGGAGGAGGAGGGTGCCAGTGAGAGCAATGAGCTGGAATCGGAGGAGACGGTGGTGTCAGAGGTACCACCGGAAATGGAGATCAGGACCATACTGTGATGGAGTGAATTGTTGTTTTGATGTGAGGTTGAATAGGACTGCCTCCAAAGGGTGTTGATCTCTTGGTAGACTTTCTCAACCCCACTTTCGAATGTAATGGGTGGGATTGAATGGGGAGAGCTGAGGGAGAGAATGGTGTTGATAGAGCCGTTGACGTAGTTGGGCATGGTGAGCATCTTGCGAGCGACGATGCTCCCCATAGAATGAGAGATGATGAGGACGGATTGAGGGAGGGGCAGATGGGAATTGAGGCTGATTCTCGATTTTTGGTAGATTGAGAGGATGGTACGAATGGCATCGTTGGCGAACTCGGCCTGTTCGACCAACGTCTTGCCATGGAACGCCGAGAAGTCATCGTTAAAGTCGAGGGTGAAGAAGTCGAGGCCGGGATGCTGACGGGCTCGATAAGCCTGCCTGGGAGAGTGGGGCTTGTCAAAGTACGTGATGGAAGTGGTGGAAGCGATGGACCTGATCTGCCGATAGGAGCCGGCGTTTCCAGGGATGAAGAGGACGGGTGATCTGGAAGGCTGTTTATGTTCTACATAGTCAGTGATCAGTTTCCCTTGAAGATTTTTTGAAAGTACTTGCCTGCTGTTCGAGATCCCAAGGATAATCGCGGTAGAGATGGAGGGAATACTTTGGGTGGAAGCGACTGTGGATTGGGTGGATGGGGAGATAGTTGGGGTTCATCCAGGTCATCCGACAGCTTCCGGCGGTCCTTCCTCGTGCGCCGGCTTCGGTGTGGCCATCCGGAGCGACACTTGGCCCGGTGAAGGCGTGGAGGTCGAGTGCATGGAACGGATCGGTGAAGGAACGGAACGAGTAGATGGAGAAGAGAAGAGAAAGAATGGAGAGTGAACGGAGAAGAGTAGAAGACTCATGGAAGGACATCTCAACTCTTCTGAGCCAAAAAAAAAAAAAAGCTTTTCAAATAAATTCCATTATTAAAATCATCATCACACAACAAGAAGAGCCACACATGATCAAACAACATCAACTCTAGTAGCAACGACATCACCTTGATCTGTCCGGAGAACCTTATAAGAATAAGAAGCAGCTTTGTAACAAAACAAATAAAACATGGTAAGTCTAGTTGGTTTGATGGCAGAGAGAAAGAAAACGTGCTTACAAGACTGGATATAAGCTGGATTGAGATGAAGGGGCGTGAATTGAGGGGAGACGTAAGTCGCAAGAGGAACGGGAAGAAAGACGGCACCGGTGGGCAATGGAGAGTGAGGGCTGCCACTAGGGGTGGTGGAGAGGAAGCTGGCGTCGCAGTCCCAGTCTGCATCCAAGTCGAAGAGGCCCAGGTTCACCTGTTCGATAAATTTCTCTAGCTCGTTCGAGGCTTCGGCGGGGCTCATCTTGCACGACCTCGGCTCGGCGCTCAGTGGCAATGGCCTCCGTAGGACGTGCGAGCTACCGGCTGTCGGCCTCTGCAGTGGTTCGCCGTCCGTCATAGCACTAGAACTTGCTGGGCTTTCTTGTGCTGCACCAGTAGCAGTACATGATTCTCCCGGCCTCACAGTATCACTCTCCATCACCTTCTTCTCCACGGTGCAGGGTGGTGCCACTTGGTAGTCGGGCATGATGTTGAGCGTCTGGTCACTGCTATTGGTTGGACTCCCTGATCCTAAAGGAGAATGGGTGATGCAGAGCATCTTCTCCTCAGAGCCATACGGGCTTGTTGGAAGGTTTGAAGAGAGTTGGTGAGGGAAGATGATGATGTCGGTGTCATCAAGATTGAGTGAACCTATAAAAAAAAGAAGTGTTTATTCTGTTAGAATGAGTAAGAGAATTCTTAAAATAATATTTATGGAAAGCGTACGTTTTCGGCGGTTTTTGCAACACGACCAGAGAGAGAGGCCCACAATAGCCACGGCACATATCACCCCGCCCAAGATAAAGATGATGAGGGCAGCCTTGGTGATGATCTTTGTGGCATCCAATTCTTGCAGGCTGTTAATGATTTGAGCAGAGGCAGACGATGAGGTCATGTCTCGGTTACTGGTAGAGTTTTGCATAGTATATCACTGTGTGCAGCAGACAATGAAAGTCAGTTCAAATTTATTCAGAGAAAAGAAAATGATCACGCACGCAGATTTTAGATTGCTGTTTGTTTGTCTTTTGAGAGAGCTGGAAAAGCGATAGTAATAAGAGCAGATGATTAAAGGGTGATTCCGGTGTCAGGGAAGAAACAAGAGCGGCGGGGCTGGGATAAATGAGAAAAGAAAAAGAAAAAATTAAAAGAGAGTAAGTGTGAGGTGGGATGTATGGGTGCTTGATGGATGCAACGAGTGATAGGAAGGAGTGAGCCAATAGGATGGCTAATTTTATGATAATTGCTAGAGGAGCAGAAGAACAGATCAGGATGGTTATGATAGAGTAGTATAACTCGAGTGGAGGTGGCAGAGGGAAATGTAAATAAACCGTAGCAGCAGAGACAGACTGGATTGAAGCGGATGTTCGAAAGAGAGAGAGGGGGAGATGGCTCACTCTTTATAGCCAGCCAGCCAGCCAGCCGATGGAGAGCAGCTCTTGGCTAGGGACCAAGCGGATGGCTGGCTGCCGAGAGGGCAGGATGTGGGCAGCATTCCTCTTCTCCCAGTTCGGTCCATCCACCTTGGTCCTTATCCCAACCTCTAATTCTCCATGGCCAGCCTCCGTCCCTGCTATATCTGCTCGCTTAGGCCCGGCTCCGATGCGCCCAGCAACTTGTATGCAAATATCAAAAGGCTGGCCATCGGTGTGGCCTTACTCGACCAAGTGGCAAGCCCTCCATGGCGGTTTCCGGGGTAAGAGGCTTCCAATGTTTTAATGGCTGTCGTCGGAATTAAGTAAGGGGATTATATCTGTGAGATGGCCTCTCAAGATGAAAGTCTCGTATACATTAATTGTGAAAGCCAGAGGGAGTTTATCCAGCGGCCGAGCTTTCTCCTGCTCTGTGAGAGAGCACAACTACGTATCAAGTTGCGAGGACGCCATATGGACATTGATCAGATGTAGAGTGGGTCGCAAGTTAAAGGGGCGTTTCAGAGGTGTGGGGAAGCCGCAAGCTGGAGGATTACCGTTCCCCAAATCCCAGCATCAAGATAACTAACTACACGACTCTGCTCAAAAAATATCCAGCAGATGGAATTGACTGGATTGACGGCACTAGGACGCTGTGATGAATTAACACCTTTTGCTTAACTGGAGTTTGGAATGAGAAGAAGATCCGTGTACAGTGATTCTGATCAATAGCAGAAAAATAAAAATAAAGAAGAGGAAGGACAGTTGTTGCAACACCCTGGCTACCTTCATGTGAGGTTTTACTTATCCATGTCCGGTTTTGTGCAGGGAGAAGGCCGAAGAAAAAAATTTCATACACCACAAATCTAGCACTAACCAAACTTGGTTGGGTGTGTCCTAGTTCATATATTGGACGGCACTTGACCTAGTTAACAAACAAAACAAAACAATGGTTGAAAGCAACGAATCAATAATAAAAAACACCTTGGATTTCTATTAAATCACTTCATCTTATCCCAGTTCAAGTAGGTTGAGTGCAACCCAGATCAACTAGGATCACCTCAACCAAGTTAGTTGGGTTTGCTGAGGAATGTGATCCTGATGATGTCAGTCACAACACATTTAATTTCCAGCAGGGTAGTGGGAAGCTGAATGACAACATGCTGCTCATTTTGGCAAAGTAAATTGACTTTTTCATGTCTGAATTTTCAATACCATCAATCATGAGCTTAAAAGAGGAGTTAGCTATGTGCAGAGTAAAACCATGCAGAGTGTTGGCACCCAAATTCTCGTCCAGACTGATTTCACTAATTGTAAGGTTATTCAAGGATGTGTAAAACATATCACTATGACTGGGAAGCCACCACTGACCAGGCAGTTTCATGCCATCAAGATCCCAACATGTCATATCACCTGATCAGAAACTCAAGTCAGTCATTTGGCCATGCTTCACAATTAAAATATTCAAGAACTCACTTTCTCAGTCCTGAGGACCAAAACTCCATCAAGAAGTGAGGATGCTTGGATTCAATCTCATTGAAGTTTGTATACTTGATTGATAAGGTGTTCCATCTGTTCTGCTTCACTCCATTTCTTTCATAACAGGTTTTGGGATGCACAATTTGACCTGCCATGTGATGAAGCTCTCTTGAACAAAAAAAGAGAAAAGAAAAATAAATAAATAATAAGATTCCAGAGGGGCCTTGATGGTGCACTCTAATTTTCAGGTCTTGTTGTCAGACAGGGTGTCTTAGTCTTCATCTACCTTCTTGTTGTACATTTAAATGTTCATTTATTAGCCCGGTTCACATAGGGCCCTCAACAGCCAAGTCTAATTCACCTTTATCCTCTCCCTCCAGCCAATATGGCTGGGAGACCTGGCTGATCTATAACTTCAGAAGGGCTCAATTCATCCTACACAAACCAGGCTATTTATCTATTTTATTGATGTGTATTTCAGTTTGTTTTATCCTGGTGATATAGAATTTAACATTTTTATTACTTGCTACATATCCTGTCACAGTATCCCAGGTGTTGGGTGTATGAAAATGTGTAACAATTCTTTTGTATATAATTGAGAAAAAAGAGGAGCTCTTGATTATAGCCTTAAGGAGTTTAGCACTACATATATACCTTCCTGTGGAGACTGGGATATTCTTGAAAGATAACATACATAGGCAGAGTGATATTTGATATGATGGCATCAATGATTTTTTTTTTGTTTTTGCAGGAGTTGTGACACCCAGTTTCAAATCTGGGTGAGCGCTTGAGTCAACTCTTCCCTACGCCCTATTTCATTTTCAACTAAATATACACATGGGCCAAAATTTGGATAAATTTTTTAGATAATGCTATAAATTTCAGATCATCAAGAAAAATAACTCATTTACCTTTTTGAAATTATTTTGGGAAAATCAGGTTAGAGTAGGAAATATACACATGGGAATAAATTTTGATGAGATAATGCTAAAGATTGTGAATGATCAAGATCATTCCCAAGTGGAACATCTGTAAATATTATGGCAGTAGTGTTGGAATTGTGTGGGAGATCATGACATGGAAAACTATACATGACTACAACAGCTTACTTATTTTTAAGAAGTTGTTTCAATTGTAAGAGTTGGCCAGAAGTATGAAATAATTAGCTAAATTAACTTCAAGCTGGTACTTTGGCATTTTTGAGCTGGTAGTAGATGTATATGAAGAGTAATCCAGTTGTGTACATCCAGTAACCAATTGGGGAGTACTGGCACCAGGAAAAAAAATCAGGAAACTCCATGCAGGTTCCTTAACATATCCATGCCTTATCCCATCTCTATCTACATCTGTATCCCTCCTGTATCCCAAATTGTATCCAAGTTTCTATCTGTTTTAATATATTACCCTCCAACCAAATCAACTTTTAAATCCCCTAAAAAGAAATGAGACAAAACTTTACCCCAACATTGAAGGCCTTGTATAAATTACCAAAAATTAGTATATGGAAATTAATTTTATTTGAGATTCTTGGATTCACCAAAACAGGCACTTGATCAACTGGAATGATAGGACCTTCACTCCTAAACCCACAAACATTGCAACTGCTGTAGCAGTTTCATCAAATGCGCAAACCACCTCAAATGGCAAGCTGGGGAAAGCTAGGAAATTTTATTAGGGTCTGTACTTGCCTTCGCAATATGAGTCTGGAAAAGGCCCCACCCCCATGTTCCCCATAACAGCTGGAAAGCTTGATTTTCCTGGAGATTTATTCCTGTCCAACCAGAACCCCAGTGCAAGTATTAATACTGCTTCAGCAGTATCATCCACTCCAACAGAAACCCCTTCTGTAGGCAATAGCCCATTGGGGACAGTTAGGAAAAGTGAGAAGGGAATGTGTGTTGTATACAAGTTAGCACTCCCGCAATGTGAGTCCGGCCACTCCCCAATACCCTCTTTCATTTAAACATCTGGAAAGCCCCCTTCCCCACTTAAGTTATTACAGCTTAACTCTGAAAGAGCTTCATGGTCCACCTGCCCCCACCTAGCATCAATGGGAAAGGCTTCTGCGGAAGTACAGACGGCAAAGGAATTTGTTGCTAGATTTTACCACTCTACATTAAAATGTTCTGGAAGTAGAATGCACTGAAATTTCCACCAAGAAGGGGGTATGATTTCAAGGTCAACCTGATACCAGGGGCTATCCTTCAAGCAAGTAGAATTATCCTGATTTCCCTGGCAGAGAACCAGGCTCTCAACACACTGATTGAAGAGAGACTCTCAAGTGTAATAAATACCCATGGGCGGCACCTGTACTATTCACAGGAAAGAAGGATGGGAATCTCTGCCCCTGTTTTGACTATTGGAAACTCAATGCGGTAACAGTGAAGAACAGGTCCTCCTGCTGACAATTGACCTAGTTGACAGTCTACTGAACGCAGACAAATTCAAAAATCTGGACCTCCACAACACTTACGGGAACCTGTGGGTGTCAGAGGATGATAAGGACAAACTGGAATTCATATTCCAAGCCGGACAATTTGCCCCACTCACCATGCCATTTGGACCCACTGGAGCACCAGGGTTTTCCAAACAATTCATGCAGGACATCTTACTGGGGAGTATCCAAAAGGACATCATGTTGTCAATACAGAAGTGTTCCAGTCATACTGAGGCATTGAATGGAATCCTGAGCAAGCATTGGCTTTGATGAAACCTGAAAAATGTGGATTTTCTAAGCTAGAAGTGGAGTATTTGGGATTATTAATTGCATTCAACCAAATAAGAATGGAAACCACAAAGTTAAAAGCAGCACTATATTGGCCTCCACCACAGAATGTTGCAAAGTTTCAATGATTCATCTTTTTGCATATTTCTATTGCCAATTCATCAATCACTTTTCCCAGGAAAATCAGACCCCTCCATGATCTGACCAAAGCCAAAACCCTATTTGTTTGGAGTTCCAGATTCAACAAAGCTTTTGAATCCCTGAAGACCACATTAACATCTACCCCCATACTGAAAATTGTGGATCCGTACAAGCCATTTATCCTCAAATGTGACTGCTCCAACTTTGCGCTTAGAGCAACGTTATTGTTGAGATTTCATGAAATCTGTGATGAAAATTGTGTACATGGACAGCCGCATTCAAATCCCCAAGAAAGAAGAATCACTTAGGGTTGCTTATGTAATTCTGTCGCTCAAAAGGGAGGAAGAAAGAACGGCCATTCGGCACTGATCAGTCAGAAAAAAACCAACAAGAATACGTCTCAGCGATCTCAAGCTCTAGTCGACTGATCTCAGCAGCAAGCTCTCAGTAAAAAATATTCATTTACGCTTCTCAGGCCTTTCTCAAAAATCACCCACTCTAGTCCTTGTCAATAATCACCATGCTCCATATAATATAGTCTGTTCACTCTTCCCTCAATCTCTGTTTTTTTGATGTCTCTCTTTCTCTTTCTTCTGAATTCTTTTCTCTTTCCTTGGTCTCAGATTTCTTCTTTCCAAAAATCCTCTCTCCAGCTCTCCTGTCCTCATTATTTCTAGTATATCTTTCTTGTGGTATGTTTTCCAATTCTCCTGATCTTTTCTATCTAATTATTGTCTCACCTTTCTCTTAACTTTGTTTTTATTTCCTGCTTTTTGTCAGAAATTAATTAGTTATGCCAAGTCTGTGGCAAACACAACAAGCTCCACCCAGTCAAGGAGTTTTTAGCCATAATTTCCACCTTTGAAGAGTGGTGGCAGTACATTGAAGGAAACCTGCATTGCCTGGCCGGAGTAGTCTACACAGACCACAGGAACTTGGAAAGCTTCATGAACACAAATTAGGAACTCACCCGGATGCAGGCAAGGTGGGCAGAAATCATGGGTTTTTTTTACTTTGAAATCATTTTCCACCTGGCCACAAGTCCACCAAACCAAGGTATTGCACAGGCCTGACCTTGCCCCCCCCCCCCCCC
>LAVV01006421.1:25530-41008 GCA_001263375.1 Puccinia sorghi
CCAAACTATTATTCCTTGGTCTCGAACGGAACTATCTCAGAATTCCTCTCAAATTTTTGCACAATCATACCTTTGATCAGCGTCCTTCACTCGCACTCCATCCTGACCCTTCACATGAGGATCTTCTAGCCTCATTCTCATGCTAACGACTCCCCAATGGTCCTGATGCCAATCAGATCGGATTTGATGATCTCCAGGTTGCCCTAATAGCTCTCAGTTTAAACCTCAACACATTCAGAGTTTATAAAAACTCCTCTCCGCCATCCTTCGGTAATATCCAGTTTGAGCATAGTAGCTCTTGGGACTATCAGGATCAATCAGCTTCCGTCAGCAACTCGGAAACACTCTGTTCTGCCTCCAGCTTGCTCGGTGTCACTTCTCAGGATCTCACCTGAGTCACAAATCTGGTCCAACCGTGCTCCTCAGACCGGATTGTATCAAAGGGACGATTTCACCAACGCACTCTGTGGCGTCCTTGTTAATGTGGTGGAAACTGCCAATCACCAACTCTTCCCAGGTGGCGGGTTTATCAATGAGCTCCAGGCTCAGGGTGGTTGAAGTATCCTTCAATTCGACTCACCTGGTCCTCAAGGGTGGTCTGAGTCACATCAACAACAAATCTGAACCATCCCAAAGCTTAATTCAGCCGAATGCAAATCTGGCTGGAGCCGCACCACAAGCGCTTTTTCTTGCCACCCATCACACCATGTTCTAATGGTGGCCTACCCGGTGTGTTCTGGCTTGCCCTCTGAGCTGCTAGCTGCGACTGTTGCCTGCTCGCGGTTGTGCTATCTAGACATTGTATGGGACGAGATGGTGGAACCCTTTCTCACCAGTATTCATGCCGGTCCAAATAATGACAGACTCTATGCCTATGAAGTCTTGGCTGCTTTATTTGGGTACGGGTCTGCCGATACGCCAAATGAAAACGGTTGGGATCTTGAGCGATTTATCCACCCGGCCTTTCACCAGCCGCCAAACAAGCATGCATCACCCACGCAAATTTTTCTGGAAGAATTCACCAATGTAGTGCTCTCCTCTGCCATAGTTCCCGTTGAAATCCCGGCCCTTGATCCCCTGTGGATTTGCTCTTGTTATGGTTGGGTTTTATGGATTGTTGCCTGCTAAATTAGCTCTATCCAATACATCAAGAGTCCAAAAACAGGGACGTAGATAGTCACTTGCCCTGAAAACTCTCAACGCAAAGGAGACCAGAAATGAGTTGACCCTAGATGCATGTTCTGGATCTAGCAGGACGTGGTCAAATCTATTGCGTTGGTCTATGAAACTTGCAACTGGATAGTTGATACAGAGCTATCAAATTCTGTTTGCGCTATTGACAAGACACTTAAGCAGAGAATTCAGACCCCACCTCCTCTGGGATTGCTGGATGACAAACAGCCCCACCCTCTTTCCAACAACCTTTTGTTTCGAACTCTTTATTGCATCCTGAACCATGGAATGGGCTTGATGCTCATGAACCACAAGCTACTCACAACTTACCACAGTGAAGATGCAAAGTTGCACCAAAAAATGAGTCTATATTTCAAGACGTTGAAATTCATTCTCGCCCCCCCCCCAGTTGCCGTGGAGATTGCCAACACACTAGGAATCCAGGATTGGATTGAATATGATATCCTGACTCCATTGCGGCCCTGAAAGTGATGATATCCAACGAGGAAGTCTACGAGCTTCTTAGTGACCTGTCTGAGGTTCTCGAAGCGTGCACAAAAGAGTGTCTGCAATTATTGTTGGCTAAATGTGCAATAAAGGTCGTCACCGAGTGGATGAAGATTGTTGAGCCTGGTGTCCTGCTGCATGGGCCATCCTGAAGGCCTGCGGCTGCTCTCATGATCAATGCTTGCTACAAAACTATCCAAGGGGTTGAACCTATTGATCCTGCCTTTTGCAAAGATTTTATCAAGGTCTTCAATAGTTTCCTCTCACGGCTCACTCAGGCAGCCTCAAAAATTCTGCTTGACGGCTGTTGAACAACTCTGGCAGAATACCTCAAAGATGAACGAAACCCAGACCAGGACCTTGTCAGTTGAATAGTTTTACTGCTCGCACAGAAAACTCAAACATTGCATTCTGATGTTGCATCTTTTTTTTTCTTGGCCCAACAGGTTTACTGCACGTTACAAACCAAATTTCGGAAAGTGAATCTTGGGCTATTGGTGTCTTCTCTGGAATTATCTACTTTGATCATCCCACCATTTCAAACCCAGTCAAGCTTATCCACAATCTCTTCCAATGAATTCATCGCCTTTGTTAAGACCTCGGCCCCAGTCCTCAGCAAACATCTGAAGGATATTGTTCCATCCGAGAAGAGCTCGTTTTCCGTACTGTCTTGCATTATTGTCGCATGGAAACCATCACCAGGAGATCAGAAGCCTTTAGTCACAGTACCTTATCACCTTCCAACAAAGCTCGATCAGTTGCTGACTGTCACGGCAATCCTCCAAGATCCCACGCAAACTAGAATCCGAAGGCGAGGATAGGTTGGTGGATAAGCCTGGGGAGTTACACGTCTCCTATCATGGTGAAATCTTTGGTCATCCTGAGGGGGTCATGATCACTGTTTCCAACTTGTCGATCAGCACATTGAACTTGCTCCTCTTGGCCAAGTTTATTCCTGACCTTAATGCGCAACTCAAGCTGCCTGTCTCTCTTACCGAGTCTGGCTCATTATTTCTTGAACAACTAGGACTTAAGAACCTCTCCTGTCTATCTGACAAGGAGCTATCAGCCATCAGGCTCATTCAATTAGAGCCCAAAATTATTCCGCTTGGCTTTTGAAGGTTGGCCTTGTCTCCCTCGCCCTCCAACCCAAATATTTCCTGATTCCGGCTCGTGCCAACCATCCGCAATCATCATCAGAGAACCAGCACTCACGAGGACCAGGTGGCGAGAAAATTCAAAAAAATCCACCGGAAATCTACTAAGTGAAACTGCCGCAATGGAGGTTGCCGATCCAACTGCAATGGAGGTTGCCGACTCAACCAAAATGGTGTTTGCCGATCCAACTGAACCAATCCAATCTAGGTGATCCGGGATTACATCCGATTTGGTTGAGATCATATGAATCATTTGGATTTCTGCTTGGAATCGATTTCACCCGCGTTTCGTTACCCCGAGCAGCCACTGCGGCTCAGGAGGGATGCGTTCCAATTGAGGTTCAGTGACGTTCCTTCTTTCTCACCTCGCCTGTTAACCTAGACTGCAACTTCATGAATAATAACAATAATAGGCTTTCTTTCTTAGGTCGCAAGGTGCACCGGCAGTTGGTCAGCTCTGGGTTCAAACGGAAAAGGTCGCAAGGAAAGCAGAACATCTACAAACCGCCTACAGTGCTGTTCTCCAGACCTCAGAATGGCAAGCACCCGCCGCTTTCATCCAACAAGCAAAGCTGCTGAAAATGGAAGATCAGCCATACAAAGTGGTCCTCAAGCTTGACCAGAACTTGAACAAGAACCCGGTGCAAACAAACCATGGCAGCGTTGATGGATTGAATGAGATATGCACTTGCGATTACGCCAAGGTAAGTAGTCGGGTTGTCCGCTATATGATGTCAAAAACCTCAACCCGGCTTCATTGATTTTTCTTAGGCCACATTGCAAAGGGTCAGATGGATGGATGTGGTGGATCATTATCCTGCCAATAAATTCTTGAACATTATGAAAAGGTTTGTCAAGAAAATCCTAGGTCGTTTTTTTTCCTGCGCTGGAAACAGACTGCAATGCCTGTCATCAAGAGATCTCATCAAATTCCCCACTGCGACTAACTGATCGTCCCTCCGACTCTTCAGGATGGTGGACACTGTAATGCTTGCGCCAAAGTCGGCTTGGCTTGCACGTTCGCAAATCCAGAATGTCTGCGCAGGAGGCCATCAACAAATAAGTACGCGTTTCCCATTGGGTCCCCCGAGAAAAATAGCCATTCCATTGATTCCAACAATATTTGATTGTGGCAGAGATGCCCAGCAGCTCTCGGCGCGTATCATGTCTCTAGAGCAATTACTGCATGCGGTGGACCCAACACTTGATCTCAATAACCTGCCCAAGCCTAATCTCAGCTTTCCCTCCCAATCGTCTGCCGCGTCTACTTTTCAACTAGAACCTAACTTGGCTGAAACTAGCGCGCAAGAAGCAACTCTCAGTCCTTCTTGCCACAATTCATGGCCTCCAAGCTCCCTCCAACCCTGCTGCCACCCAACTGCACCGCGGGACCCAGTCATATAAGAGAAAACCGATGGACAAAGGACTGGGTGTCGCCTCATCATCAGACCACTATATTGGCCCGCATTCAGGGTTCAACTTCCTAGGTGCAGGAACAGATTTTGGGACTCCCAACTTGCCGCCATGGAACCAAGGCACACGGTATCCAGTGGATGAATATCTCCGCCTTTGGCAGAAGAGTTTGTTTTGAGCACGAAATTCTTCTATCCGGAGCCAGATATTGAGCGCAACCTCATCAAGATTTACTTCCAACATTCCCATCTATTGGTTCCCATTGTCCATCCCACCACTTTCTACGCTCTTTGCAACTCTGAGCTCACGAATAATGACTTGACATTCTGGGCTCTCTGTCTGCTCATGCTCTCTGTCGCTGGCAGATGGTCATCAGATCCCAGGGTGCAGCTTGACTTGGCCGGCCAGCCTCAGCTGTCCCAGCAATTTTCAGGATTTCACTTTCTTTACGCTGGGTACTTGGGCATCTTCAAGCTTAATGACCATCGCACCCCTCTGACACCTGCAGGCTTTTGCACTCTTAACCCTTGCCTCCTTTGGCTCACTGCAATCTACAACTATGTGGATCTTTTCTGAAGAGGGTCGAATATGTGCACAAGTAAGCCTCATACGTGCCAAAAATCCAGAAACATTTCTCCATGTTCAGCACATGTCACAACTGGCATTGACATGATCCCTCTGCATTTTAATTAGGAATGCGGCCCCCATCAGGAAGTGCATCGCTTTTGGAATGCGGATCCCCTTCAGGATTATCTCCGGCGGCAAGCTTTCTATCAGCTGTATGAACACGCTCAAGAAGTTAGGTGTGCTTTACTCAGAACGGCTTTGCTGCAAGAAAAAGAATTTAATGTCGGTGAGTGACACATTGTTTGCTTGAGCTTCCTCTGAATTTATAACTCCAGGTCCATTTGAGTTGACCACGGATCATCCCTTCAATACTCCATCACGTCAGAGCCAGCTCACGTCAACCGCCGAGATCAGCTAGGCATCTTTGTGAACCCTTATTCGATAATCAGTCCGGCAGTGCAGGAAGCTTACATTGGATTTAATCAAGCAAGAGTGTCATTGTGGCGACTCGGGTCGCTCAGATCTATACTCCACCTGTTGTTCAAGTTGCAGCAGAAAGTCAGCAAGAGGAATGCCGGGGGGGGGGCATTGCTGAAGTCTTTCAAATCCTTGATTGATCAACCCAATCTCAATGCTGGCAAGTGGCTCAACAACATACCAGGTTATCACGTGACCTAGATTTACTTGTGATCTTCTGGAATCAACTCACAACCCTGCTTTTGATTCTTCTTCCCATTTTTGCATACCATACTTGCTACCAAACATTTCAGTTGCTCATGCAACAAAATCTATTTCATCACCATGAAGGGGACTCAGAGCGCAAGACGACCAAGACAAATCCTCAAATTAACAAGGATGCAGAACTTGCGATATTGTCCATTGAAGAGATGAATAAACTGCAGCTCCAGAACATGTTGACAGCTAGGTTTTATTGGCTTCCAAAGGAGCTGTTCTTGCCCATCAGCTTACTCGCGTACTCAATCCGCAAACAGCGCTTCTGGATCAGTCCTCAGGAATATTAAACAAGACGCCAAGGTATCCTGTTGGCAATTGCTATCCTGGACAATTTGGCTCCCAGGTGTGTTCTCCGACACTACAGTCATCTTTTTTCTTTGAAGCAATTAACAAACCTTTTTGATGGTGTCCACAAATTCTTGGGTCTGAACTTGCCCCCATAAACTCATAATATCCATGTAGCAGCAGTATACAGCAAAATATCCAAGATAATGTTGAGCTTGCTAGATGTCAAGAATGCCTCAGTTGCAGAATCCTTGGATTCCTCCCTGACAGAACCTCAAGTAGTGTGTAACCCATTTCCGAATGCACCGCCAGATGGGGCCACATCAATGGTCAGATGTGGCCGTATGGGCCACATTGATCCCTGCAAGAAAGAGTGTAGGTGTCATCTTCTCCGTGCTCTCTGGCCTTGCACCGCCCTCTTCCAACCACAACAATCAGCAATAATTCACTCCCACAAGATGTCCTTAGTCTCTTACCCCCCGGACCCCCTGTGGCTCATCGATGGAATGAAAAAATATGTGATCTTGGCCAACTCAGACATGCTCCATTCCGCAATCCTGCCTTACGAAGAGCTCTGGCGCCGGTCCTTCCCAAATCTGAAGTTTGTCGTGGGAGATGATTGCACATCTATTTGCGATTATCATGCGCAGATTGAGGAGGGTATGGGAGGAGGTCGGGAACCCTTTGGTTCAATTCATCAGTTCCTCAGCCACGGCCATCAACCCGCAGGAGGACATGAAGCCCCTGTTTGGTTTTTTCCGAGGATTTCAAGCTAGAAGGTAGGGCCCCTGCAGGCACATAACTCCACACGGTCTGGAATCTTCCCCTGGCTGATAACAGGGATCCGCCCAAGGTAGGGTTGCGCAATTATGGAGACCTCCAAAGTGCTCCGTTTCCTGATGGAGCAAAGGGTCCGGACCATTGTGTTCTGTCGGATCCGCAAGATGTGCAAGTTGTTAATGAAGCAGGTGAAGTAAGATGTAGTGGAGAGTGGGCAACAGGAGATGAAGAGACAAGTGCAGTCTTTCTGGGCGGGATACACAACACAGGAACAGAGACTGACGGAAGCGGAGATGTTAAGTGGATAATATCATTGCAATAACAACCCTGGAGCTGGATGTGGTGATTGGTCTGGGCTTTCCTCATTTGCTGTCGGGGCTGATTCAACAGGCGGGACGGGTGTGTCAAAACAGTAAGGAATTGCTGGCCATGCTGGTGAATAACATGGCCTGGACCAACACTATACGAGCCATCCAGAAGAGCTCTTTGAGACCAGGGGAACCTCGATCTCGCTTGATCTGCACAGCCCAAGACTCCTCCTCGCCCATCTTCAACGTGCCACCGACGAGGTCCCGGTTGTTTCAGAGTCCAATTGCAAGTTCTTCGGCCCACCAGTCTCCAGCTGTGTTCACAACATCTGGCCTGAGACAATCAGAGCTTCTATCATTCGCGAGTGCCATATCACTCCCAACTTATCTTGATCAGAGGTGATATACACCGCCAGTGTTGATCAAGACAAGAAGTACACCATTGTGGATATGACAGAAATTCATGCGCCACACATCCTTGAGGAAATTCAGCAAGTGTTATGATCTTGTAACCCCCCTTCAGGACTTGCCAGGGGTTTCCCAACTGGGGGATTATCTTCAGCCTCCGCACCTTTGTACATTCCCCAGTTAGCAATCTATCATCTTAATCACAACACATNCATTGCTGAAGTCTTTGAAATCCTTGATGGATCAACCCAATCTCAATGCTGGCAAGTGGCTCAAAAACATAACGGGTGATCACGCGACCTGGATTTACCTGTGATCTTCTGGAATCAACTCACAACCCTGCTTTTGATTCTTCTTCCCATTTTTACATACCGTACTTGCTACCAAACATTTCAATTGCTCATGCACCAAAATCTATTTCATCACCATGAAGGGGACCCAGAGCGCAAGACGACCAAGACAAATCCTCACATTAACAAGGATGCGGCACTTGCGATATTGTCCATTGAAGAGATGAATAAACTGCGGCTCCAGAACGTGTTGACGGCTAGGTTTTGTCGGCTGCCGACGGAACTGACCTTGCCCATCAGCTTACTCGCGTACTCAATCCGCAAACAGCGCTACTGGATCAGTCCCCAGGAATATTAACCAAGACGCCAAGTTATCCTGTTGGCAACTGCTATCCTGGACGGTTTGGCTTCCAGGTGTGTTCTCCAACACTACAGTCATCTTTTTCCTTTGAGAACCAATTAACAAACCTTTTTGATGGTGTCCACAAATTCTTGGATCTGAACTTGCCCCCATAACCTCATAATATCCATGTAGCAGCGGTATACAGCAAAATATCCAAGATAATGTTGAGCTTGCTAGATGTCAAGAATGCCTCAGTTGCAGAAGCCTTGGCGTCCTCCCTGACGGAACCTCAAGTAGTGCGTAACCCATTTCCGAATGCACCGCCAGACGGGGCCACATCAATGTTCAGACGTGGCCGTATGGGCCACTTTGAGCCCTGCAAGAAAGAGTGTAGGTGTCATCTTCTATGTGCTCTCTGGCCTCGCACCGCTCTCTTCCAACCACCACAATCAGCAATAATTCACTCCCGCAAGATGTCCTTAGTCTCTTACCCCCTGGACCACCTGTGGCTCATCGATGGAATTCCTTTGCGTCCCAAATACAGCCCGTGGACTTGGGTCCTGCATCATCCAGTCATGTGCCAAGAATCAGAAGGTCTTGGAGCAGCTCAAGGCTAGCACATTGAACTGGGCACAGATCTTTGAGAATGGCCAACATGTTAACCCAGCTCGTCCAGCAAGCTTTCAAGATCTGCAACACTCTCCGCTCTCTCCCCAACTCTCTCAAGCCCTACAGTCTACCAGTGAAGCCCTACATTCTACCAAGGGAATTACCCGCTTGTACTCCCATCAAGCCAGGGCCATCGACCTGCTGGCAGATGGCTCAAATGTCATTGTCACCACCAGCACGTCGAGTGGAAAATTGTTGATCTACCAAATCCCAATGCTCCACAAGCCCTCGAATCCACCCAATCCAGCTGTGGGCTGTACATCTGTCCTACCAAGGCTTGGGCACAGGACTAGAAACGACTCATGGAGGTGTTGATCCTCAGTTACGGCAAGCCACTTTCGAGGGTGGTTAGAGTAAGTAGAGACTTACAATGGGGATACGGCCAGGAGGATCGGGCTGGTATCCGAAAAAGTATGTGATCTTCGCCAACTGAGACCTGCTCCATTCCACGATCCAGCCTTACGAAGAGCTCTGGCGCCGGTCCTTCCCAAATCTGAAATTTGTCCTGGTAGATGATTGCACATCTATTTGCGATTATTATGCGCAGCTTGAGGAGGGTATGGAAGGAGGTCAGGAACCCTTTGGACCAATTCATCAGTTCCTCAGCCACAGCCATCAACCCGCAGGAGGACATGAAGCCCCTGTTTGGTTTTTTCCGAGGATGTCAAGCTAGAAGGCGGGGCCCCTGCAGGCGCCAAACTCCACACGGTCTGGAATCTGCCGCTGGCTGATAACAGGGATCCCGCCCAAGGTAGGGTTTCACAATTATGGAGACCTCCAAAGCGCTCCGCTTCCTGATGGAGAACAGGGTCGGGACCATTGTGTTCTGTCAGATCCGCAAGACGTGCGAGTTGTTAATGAAGCAGGTGCAGGAAGATTTAGTGGAGAGTGGGCAACGGGAGATGAAGAGACAAGTGCAGTCGTTTTGGGCGGGACACACGACACAAGAACGGAGACTAACAGAAGCGGAGATGTTGAGTGGATAAGATCATTGCAACAACGACCCTGGAACTGGGAATATTGGAGGGCTAGATGTGGTGATCGGTCTGGGCTTCCCGCATTGGCTGTCGGGGCTGATTCAACAGGAGGGACGGGTGTGTCAACGCAGTAAGGAATTTCTGGCCATGCTGGTGAATAGCACGGCCTGGACCAACACTATGCGAGCCATCCAGATGAGCTCTTTGAGACCAGGGGCACCTCGGTCTCGCTTGATCTGCAAAGCCCGAGACTCCTCCTTGCCCATCTTCAATGTGCTGCCGACTAGGTCCCGGTCGTTCCAGAGTCCGATCACAAGTTCTTTGGCTCCCCAGTCCCCAGCTGTGTTCACAACATCTGGCCCAAGACAATCAGAGCTTCTATCATTTGCGAGAGCCATATCCCTCCCAACTTATCTTGATCAGAGGGCTGATATTCTAACGGGGCTTGGTACAGGTCTGCTAATGAGGCCTAGTGGAGGGTCACAAAAAATGGAAGATAATTCTATTTATTCGAAAGGAAAGACAGAAGAAAAACAGCTGGGGGAAAAAACCCCTTAGAGAGGGACTCTTATGAGTCCCGAACAGATAAAAAGAAAATCACAACACAGGATGCATACAGGAGTATCTGTCTAGAATATAAGCCACCTCGGCTAAAGAGTGAATAGAAAAGGGAACTAATTGTCAGGCTAAGCCCATCTCGTTAAAAGAGTGCATGAGCCTCCTGTGTTATTCAGGAGCTCATGACATCACTAAATGTTGTGATACCTTTATTGGAGCCGTTTCGGCCCGGTTTATCTGTAGCCCGGCTACAACATCCCCCCCTCTAGCCTGGGGCTGTCCCAGCTCCAGGCGGTGGCCCTAAACGGAGCCGGACCTTCTTAGCCGGAAATGTGGTATTTTCTTGAGCCGGAGGCGTTGCGAGATCCTTAACTCGAGTCAATGCCTTAGAGTCACTGGTCAAATACTATTACCATTCACAGGTCTTGGATATTCAACACCAGGTCAACCAGGATGTATGCATTGTTATCCAGGACTTTAGCAACCTCGAAGGGGCCAAACCACCTCGGGCTGCCCTTGGTGTGTCTCTCATTCCTCAACTGAACCTCCTGGCCTAATACAAACACGTCGATAAACTCTCTCAACAGGCAAGTCATCATCTGTTGGAACGTACTTGGAGCGTTGACTAACCCAAAGGGCATTACTAACCACTTGAAATGGCTGTACTTCGTGCCAAACGCAGTCTTTGGGACATCAGATTTAGCTATCTTCATCTGATGGAACCCCTGCTGGAGATCAAATTTGGAAAAGAAACGAGCTCCTCTTAGAGAGTCAAAACATTCCTGGATCAAGGGTAATGGGTGCTGATCTTTCTTGGTCACCGCATTCACTTTTCTATAATCGACACACAATCGAACTTTTCCAGACAACGGGTGTTTCACCATCACTATAGGCGACGACCAAGCTGAGGTTGAAGGACGAATAAAACCCGCCTCTTCAAGACCCGTTAACCGTTCCTTAAGCGTTCCCAACAACACTGGCAAAAGCTGCTGCACTGGAAGGTGAACAGGTGCCGCATCGCCGGTTTCCATTAGATGTTCGATGGTTCTTGGCCTGTTTGAGACCCTAAAGACCTCTGCAAAACGGACGACTAAATTTCTCAAAGTCTTAGCCAGCGCGGCATCAGGACTGAACTCAGTGGGTAGGCCCACTGGCAATTCATCCCTTGGCCCTGACACGCCTTCTGACTCCATCAAGCAGACAAACGACTCTCTAGCGCCTTTGTAGAACTTGTGTCGGCGTATGCTTCTAGGGAGGAGGACCTCATCTTTGTCACTCATAATGGCTAGCTCGTGACTGATCATACTAAACAATGATGATGAGGATAAACAGAATGGAACAACTTTACCGTCCACATTTTTCAGATGCCACGTATTTGACCTCCAATCCGTCAATGCTACCAAGGACGAAATCCAATCGCAACCCAAAATGATGTCGTAGCTCGACAATGGAGCCAATCGACAAACCACCACAAAATTTACGCCTGAAAGGTTAAACCAAATGGTAGCCAGCTTATCATGTGAGATCCTGTCCCCAAAGGCTCCGGTAACCCTGAAGGACAACGGAGAATGAAAGATGAGCAAACCCTGATCAGCAACAAACCCCAATGACACATAGGACAATCCAGTGCCTGTGTCAAAGAGAACCCTGGCCAAGCGGCCCTCAACACGATGCGTAAATTCAGCCCTTACTTTACTAGGTATGTCATCACCAACCTCTGCAGCATGACAACCATCCTCACAAAAACAATCAACTAACTCATCGGTGGCTTCCTCTGAAAATCCTACCGACAGGGTTGTCCCCATGCCTGGGCAATCAACCAACTCAACAGCTGTATTTAACTCACTGTGGCCCAAATCACAGTGAGGCTCTTGTACTGACTCGATTACAGGAGGTTCAATTTCAGAAGAACAAGAAAGTACAACCAATGTCAACGGGCGAGACAGTGCCTCGTTGACTACTCTTTTTTTTCTCTTTAATTTATCCGGGTTAGCGGCCTCCCAGGCTTTTTGGGCTTCCGTCTTTGGCGAGGGACAATCCATGGCAAAGTGTCCCACCTTTTTACAGTTATGGCAACCAGGGGGACCTCTTTTCTTCTACGACCCGCCAGCTTCACCATCTGCCCAGCGCTTCCCGGAACCACTCGCCACCGGCGCAACCGACTTTGCCTTCCAAAAGGCTCGGTCATGTTCCAACGCTGTAAGAAAGACTTCATCCATAGTCATCGGCGACCCCCGGATCTGTTTCTGAGAAATAAGTGCCACTACCTTCTTACTCAATCCCTGACTAAGTCTCTTAACAAAGCAGGTGATTTTGTCATGGCCGAAGTTAAGAGATTTGGCCTTTTGCTGCCAATCTCTGAATCTCTCGCAAAACTCTTGGCAGGTTTTGTTCGGGCCCTGTCATAAAATATCCAATTCGTTGGCAATATGCGCCAATGTTGGGCCAAGAGGTGCCTGGGCCACGAGCCATTGCTTGAACGCAGCCCAATAGGACGGGCGGGTATTGTTGGTGTGGTATGTGCTTGCTTAACTTGCCAATGGCTCAAGTGCTGCACCCGCACAGCACAGCACATTTGTTTAGTCTGCTCATGAAATAATGCACAGCACCTTGCTGATCAAACTAGCGCAGCTGCGCATGATGAGCTTTTTAAAGGCGCACTGCAAAGTGGCTTTAAGTGTTTAGTCTTTGTACTAACAGCTGGGGCAGTCTAAAGTTGCAGGTAGATAGCAGATAGATAGCTGGGGGTTGGCCTGATGTCACCTGTCATGTAGTGACTATTGATTGGTCCTGGTGTTTGGACCCTTGATACCTGCGTCGTCGATAAAAATTTGGACTGAATGCGGGAGATTTTCCTGAAGAATCCAAGCCATCTGCACCTGGACACCACCACCAAGTTGGTTGCCCCCTGCAGAAGCCGCGTAAGCTGCATCCTTCCCAGCCTCTTCTCAAAGGCCGTCATCGGACGCAAACCTGGATGGAGTTCCCGCTGATCATAGCCACCTATCACGTCCACCAACCCATAGCACACCCACCCCGCCATGGTTTCCACGAACTCTTCCACCCTCAGAGGAAGTCCCGCGTCTAAGATTGTCACCGAGTTTAGCCGCTGAAGATCATGAACAATCCACAGACTCTTCCTGTCCTGCTTGAGAACTGGAAAGATCGGGCTCAAGTAGCTTGAGCAAGACTGCTTGTACAACCCTGTCCCCACCCGCTCCCGCACCAGCTCAGTGAATGTATCCTGGATGGACGCCGTTAGGGGAATAGGCTTGATCTGCCACGGATCATGAGGAACCACCAGTATAACATAGGGATCACCAATTTCTCGACTCAACAATCCGTGCTCCTCTGGCTCAAACGCCAGCACCCGCTCCCTCAACACAATGAAGTGCAACAGCAACTTGCGCTCCTACTCCGACAACAAACCTTCCAGCCCGAAATTGAGGGTTGAGACCCGCTCTGCCGTGAGACGGTGTGGAACTACTCCTCAGGGGAGATAGAGCTTGGAAGGGAAATAGACAACTACAACTAATGAAAGTGTAAGCTGAACTACGGGTGCTGGTGAGGCTGCCTTCCTGTTCAATGCTGGAGAGTTACACTAAGAAAACAAAGAAAGATGTGGCTGATTCTTGATAATTCTAGTGTATAATAAGTATTGTTATTTGCTATAGTTATAGATTTATCACTACTGAGGAATTGTTATGGCGGAGAGGGATGGAAAAGGGGGAACTCTAAGTCTCACTTAAAGTAAAGGGGGGATATATTATAAGAGTGTCTCACTCAAATAACCTAACAATAATAATAGAGTGTCTCACTCTAATATTCTAACAATAATAATAGAGTGTCTCACTCTAATATTCTAATCTCTGGACAATAGTATCTGTAAAATACTAGTANTGCATGAGCCTCCTGTGTTATTCAGGAGCTCATGACATCACTAAATGTTGTGATACCTGTATTGGAGCCGTCTCGGCCCGGTTCATCTGTAGCCCGGCTACAATATACACCGCCGGTGTTGATCAAGACAAGGTGGATATGACAGACACTCATGCGCCACACATCCTCGAGGAAATTCAGCAAGATAGGGTCCTCTTCGAGTGCTTCGAAGGCAACATCTTCTTGCACCAGGTCCGCTCCCTTGTCATACTCAATCTCAACCACTCCCGTCGCTCTGTCTTGTCTGCAACACCCTTGTCCACTATCTCACGCAGCCTATCTTCCGCACTACTCTCCTTCCTCATCAAGTTTTCCCCGTAGTGATGCGACTGATGAGCAAGCAGTAGGACACAGGAGGAAGACACGAGAGGTTCCCGCCATCATGCCTCGGATCAATTGATACCTCACTTGCTTCCACTCATTCCAGCCCCAGCAACGACAAGATCAAGCCCAGTATTACCACCACTATGAGTACCCATGGCCTGAGCCTCCCAGCATTGCTGCCCTACCCGCAACTGCCATCCTCCTTCAGCTCGCCCGTCTCATCCAGTCTCAGCGCGCCTGTCCCATATAATCTGATCCCGTAAGTATCTCTCTCCAATCTCCAAGATCCTCAGACCGCTCCTTCCAACTGCCGCTGAGCCGCCCATCTCATGAGTTTGTCGATGAGACGCATGACGTGACAGATGTCCTTGTTCAGAAAGGTGAAAGGCGCCTTAGGGCTGGACCTGGGAGCTATGTGCAGTCCAAGAAATAAGTTGGCATCACGGAGAATGTCGCTCTCTATGGCACAGAACAGAAGAACAGACCAAGTATTCCCAAGGATTGAGCTGCATCTGGATGATCGGGCACAGCCCATCGAGCTCTACAAGATCTGTCTGGTTGGTGACGGCAGCAATGCCAAGGAGGGCTTCAGAGCAAGTTGTCTCAATCTTCAACGGCGCCTCACGCAGGTTTTTAATGATGTGATTCATAACACTGCTGTGAGACAGGCCAGCCTGCTGCCCTGCTGTGGATACGGCTCGACCCCAATCGTGAATTTGGACCACTTGAGCTAGTTGTTCAGCCGCTGCTGCAATTTGTTTGCTCGTGAGTTGAGGAACACTCTGTTGATTGTTTGAAGTGGTGGTGGAGGTGACCATACCGGTTGTGTGGGCAAAGGAAGACAGGTTGGGTAGTATGGTGGCTGGGTTCTGGGCGGAGGACTGTGATTGATTGCTATTGGATGATGAGTGACCGGCAGCAAGAGGAAGAGAAGAACGAATAAAAGATCGCAAATGAGCAGGAAGAGAAGTCCAATAGGCATCATCATCCGGATGAGGCGGGTGATTACCTGGAAATTTTAAAGCAGAACGAATGCAAAGAGGCA
>LAVV01006426.1:7563-28338 GCA_001263375.1 Puccinia sorghi
TTATTGAGGATTAAGAAAGAAACTCACCAATCTAGCAGTTTTCCGCAGAGAAACCAAAGAGTACCTGATACACATCGGAGAAGGACACTCAGTTACCTACTGAGATGGTTTTTCTTTCCACAGCGTAGTGTAGCATAGCGGCCCACCGTTGTTTGTATTTCTTGCACTTGTGGATGCTGAGAAGATGGGGTTAATTTTACAATTTTTGGAAATAAGATTTTGACCAGAAATCATGCCCACTTGCCCCTGGAGAATGCTCACAAGAATTGGTACCTGCGTAGATGAGATGCTAGACTATCTAGGCTTGTTCGAGGCATTTTATTTGGTGGGACCGTTGATTTTTAAATATTTTTTTTATCCAGAGGTGTCTCTTTTCATGGCTTTTTTTGAAGCTCTCAAGCCACGGATCTGACTTTACCCTTAAGCCTCTCCTACGGAGACATCCCACGGGGACAACCAAGGAGAGGCTTTGTTTGGGGTTTGGGCTCCAGGCTGGCCCTCAACCTCTGTCCCAAACCCCAGAGCTATGCCGTATCTCAAACTCACCACTTGTCAATTTTTCAACCTGCGTTATTTTAATTTTCTTGTTACAACAAAGGAACAAACAAAAAACCCACGTTTTTTTACAATTCACTTGAGGACTTTCCCCCAGTCAGGATTGCTTAATCTAGACGGGCTAAATCTAAATTCCAAACTTTTTTTGGTGGTGGGAACCTGACTGTCATCAACTTTTCATCACCAAACGAAGTTTGGGATTTAGAAGTAGAAGCTTCAGATTAAGGAATCGGGGCGACGGGGAGTCCTGCAATCTTTGGGCTTTCCTTGCTCATGAACCATGTCCCGAAGTGTGCCGGCAGTGTGAGGATGAAACCAGCCTGCAGGTTTGCATAGCGAATAGGGGAATCAAAAGTTCGCGTGGACCAAGTTGACGGCTACAAAAAAACACGTGCGCGACGGCCAATATATAGTGTATGTACCCATCTATATTATGAAATGAAGAGCGGGGGGGGGGGGGGGGGTTCGAAGGTGAGTCGATAAATTTTATTAATAAACAGAGCTCGAAGTAGTCGACCGTCGCGACCGACACAAGCTGAGAAACAACGGCGGAGAGGAAGACAAGAAAGATGAAACATGAATGCTACTCAAGGGGAAACGAAAAAAAAAAAAAAAAGGCAATCTGGAAAAAGAGCGGAATCTGCTTATGTGTATAACATGCGTCTTGAGGAGAGAGAGAACTCAGAAGAAAAATGTTGCTTGGAATTAAAGATTGCGATCTTTCAACAGAAAAAAGATAAGATGTTGCATTTTTGTTTTTCTGGAGAAAAAAAAGGAAAATAAGATTGTGTTTATTGAGGCAAAAAAAAAAACTCCTTCAAACGTGGTAGTTTGACAAAGAGCAGCATCCAAAGTCCAGTTTTCTTGTGGTGGTGGTGGGGGGGAATACTTGGAGGGAGAGGGATGATAATAAATGCGAAGGAAGTCGACGCGGACGTTTCATTGGTCAACCTTCCTCATCCGGCCGACGGTCCCCATGGTCCTCGTCTTCGCCGTCAATGAGACGATGAGTTCCTTGATCAGGATGATCGGCAGCTGGGGTTCGAGATGTTAAAGGGGTGTTCGCGTCATGATCTTCAAGGAACGAGTCCATCTAGCGAGCAAAGGAGGCGAGGTGGGACACATCAGACATCTTCAATGATAGGATTAAAGGGGAGGAAGGGAGCATTACATATTCGTCGTTCGCATCGATGTCGTTATAAGGAGCCAAGCGAGACTTCTTATCGACTTTTCCCTCCCTTTTTTCATGTTGCTGCTTCTCCTGGCTGTTGTCGTCACTGTCTTCCTCAGATCCAGAGGCGTTCCCAAAGGCATCGTAGAGGTCCTTGGTTGTTGGTTTCGTTTTAGACAGACCAGACTTGTGGTGTGGATCCAGTGGCCCGCGGCCCATTGAGCGCATCGGGAGGTCCTCCTCGCCTCCAACGGGCTCAAAGCCATACCCGTTACCCCGCCCACTGGCTGCGCCAAGGACTTGTTGCAAGATGCCCCCGTTTCGACGGGCGCCTGAGAGCAGGCCGATACCCTGGTCTCCCCCGTCGCCATCGAGGTCGGTTTGGAATCGCGCCCGCTCGCGTTGCCGTCGCATTCGCAGCAGGAAAAACCATCCGCAGAGACAACCACCCAAGACGATCGCAATCCCAAAAGCCACAAACACCCACGAGGACTTGCCCTTGAGGTAGGTCGACATGCTCCCCATCCCCGTCACAATGTCCCCCGATGTGTAGTTTCCTGTATGGTCCTCTGGTAGATGAGCGGTCGGCTTGGCATAGGACTTTGTCTTGGAAAACCCCATACTAGTATCTGACACCAGCGGGGGCGGGTTCTTGAAAGGCGTCGGTTTCGCCCCAAAAACACTCGAGCTCAGTCCGGGCATCACCGTCTCTAACGCAACACCCGAGACGGGACTAGGAGGGAGGAGGATCTCGGCATCGTCGGGCATCTTGAACAGTCTCTGGATCGTCGGGTCTTTGCATTCACCCCACATGCCCATTGCCCAGTCCTCGAATGTCCCAGTGGTTTCTGGCGCTCCGATAGGATCCTGCACACTCAACGTCCAAGACCCCACTGGGTTCTCACCCCAATGCTTGACGGTCATAAAAACCCATCCTGGGAAGCCGGTTTTCGCATCGTCGTACCTCCGATGAGCGGCTAGGATTGAAACCGAGCCATGGGGACTGACGAGTAACACCCTGACGTTCCCCCTGCGATTATGCTTGATGTTCACGGCAACTGTGATATGTTCCAGTGATTCAAAATTGGCACCATCAAGATCAGCCTGATTGACCACGATCGTCGCATTCGCGCCTTCGCGAGTCACCAACTGGCTGTGAGCATTAACATTGGCACTGGTCCACCATGCTTGAGGTTTGACAAACTTCCAAGTCTTCGCTGCTTGGACGATCTGATAAGCATCTAGATTTCCGAATCCGAATTTGTGATTGTACAGCCTCCCACTCGCAGTCTTCTGCCAATCTGGATCATCCAAGTTGAACGGGATCGCCGTCGTGACCGCTAAGTACTGTACATCTCGCCATGTCAGATCGGGTCGCGCCTGTAAGACGAGTGCAAAGATACCCGCGCCTAGGGGGGCAGCTGCCGAGGTGCCTCCATGTCGATCTGTGCATTTGTTCTTACCAACATCAGTGGTGTGCTAATTGATTTAAATAATGTGACAAGTTGAATATGAGCTGGGAGGGAATTCTCACTAGGTGACAAAGGATCTGTAGCTTACAATGTTATCACCGCTACCAGATGAATAGGTGACTACCATGTTAGCAGAACACACTTCGGAGTAGTATGGATGGAGCCCCTGGCGATCGATCGCACTGATTGTGATCGAGTAGATGCTATTCGTATAACCATCAAAGTTGCATTGATCATCAACTGCGCCACCGTTCCCACTGGCAAAGACAAACACGCTGCCTTTTCCGCCCCGGCCCTTCTGGATCCCATTAAGCATAGCCTTAAAGATCAACCTAGAGGGGGCTTCCATGCTTTTGCCGTCATCGGGAGGTCCCCAACTGCAGCTATAGATGTGGTTTTCTTGGTAGCCATAGTTCAGTGCAGAAGCTTCATCGGCATCACTAATCGAAGCGGACAGTATCCTGATGCCGGCCACTTTCCCATCAAATGCAACGCCGACACCACATACGTCATTCCGGACTGCGGCGATTTCACCGGCACATCTGGTGCCGTGTAGGTCATCGGGCAGACGTGGCTGCGGTAAGGGTGTATGATCGTTGTAATCCCAAGATCCTGCCTCGAACTGATTCCGATCACCATAAAAATGAGAAAATCCGAACATGGGTAAAGCGACATGCGAGAAACTTGAAGGATAGATGCGCGTACAAAGTTATCCTTGAGATCATCAGATGACATATCAATACCGTCATCGACGATTGCCACGGTGACATTCTTACCGGTGATTCCCATGTCCCAAACGCCGGTAGCGTTGACCATGTGTTTTGGGATGACATCATTGACGAGATGCCATTGTTTGGGCCAGAGTGGATCATAGATGTTAAATTTCCTGGCGGCCTGTTGGGATAGACTGAGTATTTTCCCGCCCATTGTTGGTCTTGAGGTAGTCTGGCGGGGTTCTATGAGTGGTGCAGGCCCATCTGAGGTAGGTACATAGATCAGGTCGCGTTTGTGTCGTTGACGTAGAACTTGACGTTCCAGGGATTTGACTGAGTATGCCACATGCCGTGCTGAGAGGGTGGATTGGGGTAGGGACCGCTTTTGGCGTGTTTTTTGATCGAAATGGTTGATCTGAGATTCGAGGAGTGGGTCATAAGCGGAACGTCTGATAAGCTGGAAGTGTTCGACAACCGAGTCCCGTTGTGGGGGTTGATTTAAATTTTGAGCGTGTTCCTCAGAAAGACTCCGTGGACTGAGGACATGAGATTCAAACAATTCATAACCACGATCGACCGTAGCCTTGGGTGCTTTGACTAGCCAAAAGTTTTCTAGTTCGCCGACTTGTTCGACGAATTCTGTATTGAGTCTGTCCGCAAGATCTTCTGCGATTGACTGCACCAAGCGTGGATCTGAATCTGAGTTGGTGGGGCTTGTTTCAATGACATAGTAGGCATGAGAGTGGTATGAGCGTGACTGAGGTTGTCTGAGTGCGATGGTGAGTGTGTGGGGCAGCAGGATGATGAGGAGGGTGATGATAGACCAGGAAGATAATTTCCTCGATGGTATTGCTGTTCGAGTGAGTCTTGATATTATGAACATCGATGGAAACTGAGCGTTTTGAGAAATCGTTGTTGGTGAAAATTGGCTAACTGAAATTTGAGTTTACTCTCAACGTCACCGGGCATCGTCGGTCCCACGGGTCAGGCGGGGGGACCTGCGGGGGGCAGCTCGAGTCATCATGAATAACCAGAGAAAACTCTCGAGACCTCGCATCCGCTGACCTGTGGTGACAACATACAAAAAAGCCAAAGAATGCGGTCTACAGAGAGTGAAAGGTGGAAAGCACACAAATAAAGGAAAAAGGAAATGGTGCCATAACTCAACAATAAATCTAACTAACCAAGAGCTGCATCATCTATCAAGAGTTTATGAGTAAGGCAGCCTCCCAACCTACCAACCTTGATCTTATTATTACTTTTTTTATTATTCTGGATTATAAAATGTTGAATTTTCAAAGTCAAATTGAAATATTAAAACTTTACAAAGGATTGTGTTTGACCATAAATGGGATCTCAGGGTTGAAGCCAATCATAACTGCTTGAATCATCCTTCCACATCATCACATCTCTGTTATCCTCATTCCTTTTTTTTTTCTCCTTCTTTCTTATGTGTTCAATCTTTTTTCTCCTTCTTTCTTATGTGTTCAGCCTTTATTGAAATAAATCCTTCTACATCATTGTATCTCTACTGGCTTGGTCTCTTGCAAAATGGGTAGAAAAAGACTCCCAGGATTTGGTCAAATGACTCCCACAACATAGCGGAAATTGATTTTGGGAGTCGTCCTACCGATTCCTTCCTGCTTCACAGGAGTTGTTGCACTAAAAATTGCAAAAGCTTCCAAAAATGACATAAAAATAAAAAAAAATCACCTCATACAAGCCCCAACACCAAAACTCCTTGGAGTGCTTCTGAGGCAGTCTTCAATATTTAAAGACCTTAGCCTCTTGGCATTGTCCCCTCATAGTCAAACATCCACCAGAATAGCCATCCAGCTTTAGTATTTATAACCATAAATATTTAACGATAGTAGCTCTGCTCCAGTGTTCTTGTCATTGGATTATAATTATCCATCACCTCCTACACTTACCCTGTCTGCTTTGGCCTATTCTCATTGTGACTTACATGTCTTGAACAGTCCTGTGACACTGCCAAAGTTGTTATTGGTTGTTCTTTCTTGCTAAGACTCCAAACCAGTAAGTATATTCACTTACAACATTCCCTGTCTGTCTCAGCAGGAAGGATCCAACAAGGGCAATCTGAATTTCCCATCCTTAAATAGGTTAAGAAGAGCTATACAGTAAATAACTGTAGCTGATTACTTCATCTCTTATTCTTCCAGTACAGGAAATTCCATTACCTTTCTCACCTTTTCAACACTCACAGCACAACCAAGTGCATGCAATCACTTGGCTAGTAGCATAGAGGCTGACATATTTTGTCTGAGTAGTGTTTCATTATTATAAGCATATGATACTTTCAGCGCATTCCAGCAGATCATTCTAGACTATTTCCCAGGTGGTTCTGCATGACCTCAAACTGCTAACTTTATTTCAAGTCATCCCTGCTGGAAAGCATTTACACCTACAATTTCCTTTGTTTAGCTAAGGAAATAGGGTGAGTCGAGTAAGAAAACAAGTCAGACACCCGTCATGTCCGGTGTTGAGTCATTCAGGATCACCGTCATGATTGGGAATGGGAAGATCAGAGGATCAGTTTCAGAATGGGAAGAAACGCAATGAGAACACCCTCCTTATGGGAAATCTTTCAGGCTAGTTGTCATAGACTTTTTTTTGTGCCTGCGGTGTATAAAACCTATCTGGAACGACTGTTGGTGAGAAAGACAAGACAGCTGCGTGTCGCCGGCGTGCATCATCATCATCAACAACGACATTGTCGACAACGTCGCCGGGCGAGGAACGGAAAAGAAGCAGGACGGAGAAGCGGACGAGATGACGAGCTGCAGCTGGATGAAGCTAGTAGACGAGGAGACGGCGAAGAGCTACGGCAAGTTACTGAGTCTGTGCGAGGCGGGCGAGCTGGTGCAAGTGCGAGAACTGCTGCAGGCCACCGACACGTCGCGGATCCCCTCGCTCTCCCTCCAGGACACCGACGGCTGGACTCCCCTCCACTATGCCGCTAGCTCAGGAAACTCCCACCTCGTTCAGTTTCTTCTCCGCAATGGCGCCCTCTGGGCTATCGTCGACAATCTCGGCTATGTAAGTCCTTCTCTTGTATCAGGCATACATTAAAAGAAATGATTTAGTCTTGTTTTTTCTCGCGTGGGTTTGCTCGGTCTCTTAGAATGCTGGTGATGTGGCTTTCTCGATGAACCATACGGAGATATACCAGATGATTATGAGCGAAGGATTCCGAGCGGAGGTGCTTCGGCGGACGATAGAAGAGAAAGAAGGGACAGAAGAAGAAGAAGAAGAAGAAAAAGAAGAAAAAGAAAATGGGGGGAGTACAGCGACGAACAACGGGCGATTTTTAGCGTCGAAGCTGACGTTCAAGACGAGTTCGACGGGCCAGAAGCTGTGTGTGGATTCGGAGGGGAACGGGGTGATGCAGGGATGGGAGAGCGAGATCATGCGGGCGACGGCTCGAGGGCTATGCGAGCGAACAGGGGACGCCCCGGCCAACAGCTCGGAGCTGAGCGTGCTGAACGTGGGCTTCGGCCTGGGGATCATCGACGGCTTCTTCCAGGACCTCTATCGGCCCACCCGCCATGTGATCGTAGAGCCGCACCCGGACGTCTTACAGTTCATCAAGGACCAAGGTTGGCACGCCAAGCCCGGCGTCACCATCTATCCCGGCCGCTGGCAGGACTTCCTCAACGACGTACGCAACGGCAACATCCTTGCTAACTTCGACGCTATCTTTTGGGACACTTTCTCCGAGGACTATCGCGCCTTATCATCCTTCTTCGATAACGTATTCGATCTTCTCTCCGGACCTCATGCTCGCTTCTCTTGGTTCCATGGTAAGCCTCCTCCCCTTCACAAGGAGAAAATCCAAACATGGACCTTTCTCTCATCGACTTGGATTTGTATATTCTTGTTTTTTTGTAGGCCTCGGTGCAACATCACGCACCTTGTACGATATATACACACAGATGGCCGAGATGGATATCCAGGAAGCAGGACTCCGCGTGAGCTGGTCAGAAGTCCCCGTGCACGGAGGTGAAGCGGTGTGGGAAGGTATCAAGCGGCGCTACTGGGACATTCCCTCACCGTATAGACTTCCCATCTGCTCTTATGACATTTAATCACTTTCTTCATGGGTCCCTTCTCCCTGGTCGTCACACTAGATTCCATTACTCTTGGCTCTATTGAATGATGCAACGCAGCACGCCAAGCTTTTTTTTTTGTTATTGTTTTATTCCCTCCGTAAAAAGAATCGGCTAAGCCGCAAGCCCAAGACAGATCAGAGGGGAAAATGGTTGGAATACAACACAAAGTAAAGGTAGAGTCAAATGTTCCATTCATCCAATCTACATTCCAACAGGGTGAGAGCATCTAAGTCCTGGGTGCCGTCCAAGCCGAATCCATCGAGGGTGGACGGATGATGATGACTACTGTTGATATTCCGGCCAAGATTTCGACAAAGCATCCCGACGGCTCTCTGGATGGAACTTAAGAGTTTTTCAAACTGCCTGTTCATTTCTTGGAGCTCCTTCAAAGCGTCGATGGGGCGCTGATTGACAAGCAAGGTTGGCGGGAGGATGAGAGAAGCGTCGCCGGGAGGAGAAACCGTGTCGGCTGTAATCGATCTGTACTGTGACGCGTACTCATCCTCGCCATCCTCCTCCTGCGCACCTATCGCGGGCATCATCGAGTCGTGAGGGTCGAGATACCGGCTCTCTTCTTCAATCAAAGTGTACTGCTCATTCTCTATCCTCCGTTTCCGACGTTCAATCTTGCGCCGCCTCCGCTCACTGTCGATGTTGTACCTCTCTTTGATCTCTGAAATGATTTCCATCGTGTTCGCTTGTCGATTGAAGCTCGTCCACACCTCATGAGATCGTATACAAAGCTGTAATACTTGTAGGATCATTCCGCTCAGCGACTCGCACTACATCAACAGTTCATCAGAAACAGCACGTCAATATAGTTCAGCTTTTTTTGTTCTCTTTGTCGAACAAATCGAGGTATGTGACTCAAGGAGACTTGGGAGAAATACGAACCTGCACAGAAAGGAACAGTAGCCCGGCGAGCCGAGTTAGCCATCGTCTAGTCTGATCAATTGTTTGACTGAGGTCACCATGGTGGAGATGAAGGGCGTTGATGAAGCGGGTCTTCCAATTGACGATGACCAAGTTCCAAGAATAATCCGAGAACAAGTTGACGAACCAAGCCAGGCGATTCTTCAAGCGGAAGAACTCTTTGGACTCGGCACGTCGCTCGAACTCTTTCGTCGATCGGAACGAACCAAACGGGATCGTCGGCTTAACCCAGATCATGCCGTCTAACCTCGAGCCCGCCCGCGCCAGTTGAGATAAAAATACAAAACATCGGTTGTATATCCGAATCACGTGCGCATTGTCTACAACATAGTTCAACGGACTCGGCACCGTCAAACTGATTTCGATGCATTCTAGACTCTTTAAGGGATCCTGCTCGGAGCGAATCGATGGCAAGATCTTGATCTTCGGTAAACAGGATGAGATGATGGGTAATGGGGCGTACTCAAAAGCCTTGGAAAGATTCTCATCCATCACTTGTTCATCCCACCACTTGGTTGGGTTGGGAAGGGGGTGGGCAGATAACAGACTGGATTTGGGCGGTTCATCGGCATCCTCAAAGACCTTCTTCAGAAAGTGAACACTCGCATTACTCCCTAAGAGGAAGAACTCGTTGAGCTCATTCAAGTAGGTGCTCAACTTTAAAGGGGAGGTGAATCGAGTATAGAGGTGGGAATGATTCTCGGCAACCAGCGGTGAAAGTTGCTGATCGAGATAAGAATGAAGGTAGATATGAAAGCTGGGCGTCTGGCTGTCCATTCCAGCAGGATAGAGCTGTGGAACAGGTTTAGGGTCACTCGAGGAGAATGCGAGATGTCGGAGATTTGCTCTTAGAACGTTGGTCGACTTAGGATCAGCGGGTGAGCTAGAAGGTGGGTCAAGAGATGGCGCTATTTTCACGAGCCCATGAAGCTCAGGCCATTGTGGGATTCGAGTATCAAAGATGCCTAATATCCTCGACAACGCAGTGGCTTTGCCTGCCTCCAGAATGTCCGCTCGGAAGTCGTATAGAAATTCTGGGATGGCGGTTTCTTTCAGGAGGTAATGATCGTCCCACCAGTTTTCGGCTGGATGCGACGTCTCTGATGTAGTGGCATCAATAAAGAATTCAGCATTTGGGGTCGAATGCAAATCACCAAGTACAACAGAGTCAGGGAGCCTTCCGTGAAGAATCCAATCGCCAACGCAGGCCCAAACCGGTCCACAAGTTTTCAAAAAAACCACTTTGATTCGTTCGATTGCAGCGGTAGAATTATGATGTGAATCGAAGTGACAGGCAATTTTGTACAGTTCGTCGAGAAGTACTTTGGTTGAGGTGTGTTGGTTATCAACGATGGGTGCAGGTGATGAATCTGGTGCAATATTTGCGAGGGCGGCAAAGAGCTCAATCCAGCCATCCTGATTTAGTTGATGATGAAGACGCGTGAGACTAATCACGCAGTCAAGCTCGTTGTTGGATAGATCATTAGCAGTATGACCTCCCGGTAGGTTGAGCATCCGGAGTTCGATTGAAGTCAAGAAAACATCAAAATTTCGGAGCAGAGCAAGAACAGAGGCTGCGAAAGCCTCTCCGGTCCGGGTTCTCTGCATGGGAGGATTGTCGTTTGTATGTGCTACATGTCTTAACTTCTTTAGGTTGGCGAGGATTGGTAGGAAGGAAGATAGCAATGACAGGCTTGTGGCTCGAGATTGGTTGAGTAACGTGGGCACCTGAGCAGAGAGTGTCGGTGCCAGATTGTTTGGAGTACTGGAGGCGGTATAGATCAGACCGCCGCCCAAGTCGAGTAATGCGGCCAAAACTTCGCGTATGGCGATGAGCTCGGGAAGCGGATATATTTCAATGTCAGGTTTTAACTGGTAGGGATGACACATCAGCTCTACCAGCTTATCAATGCCTGAAGGCGATGCACCTTGATTTTGGTGATCGATCGCATCTGTTGGTTCGAAGAAAGTATCGGCTGGGCCTTTCTTGGCGAGAGATTTCGATTGGAGGTTCCCGGAATCTGAGACTAGTTTTGGAATTTGATCTGAGCTATCAGAGTTCCAATCACTGGATGGCGTAGACTCTGATAGGGATGAGGAAGATCCTGCATAGATGTCGGTTTGCCAATGGTCGCCGACGAGAGGCTCTGAGTGCATGATGGCTTGGTAGAGCTTCCTGTCTATCTCGGCTTGCGTTTCGACTTGTAGCTAACTCCTGGCAAGGCCGCTCATCAAAAAAGTGTTCTGCACGATTTATGGTGAAAGGGACTTGACTCCATCCACAAGTCTGGTCAGCTGACCTTTTCATTTTCGGCGCGTTGAAATTCCGCGGCGCGATTATAGCACTCGAGGCTTGGTGGCGAATGCAACTCGAGTAAAAAGGCACGAATGCTATCAAGATTTTTCCACTGGTTGGAAAAAAGGTATAAATTATTTATTATGTCATGTATGAAAGTCAGTGGAGTGAAGAGCTACCAGTTGAGTGTCGTCTGTTTTCGCCATGTCCTGTACCTCCGCGTACCTCTTCTCGATTTCCAATGCGACTACTTGGTGGTTTTCGATCCTGAGACGCTCCAAGACGCAGTTCCATCGTTCATGTGTTTCCCTGTAGGATGGTTCTGATTGTGGTGGGAAAAAGATGATGGATTGGAGGTTTTTCTTGAGAGTAGTTGGGATGTTTTCCTTGCGTTCGCTGCTGAGGATGAGCTGTGTGAGTCGGTTCAAGCTGGCAATCGTTGGGTTTGGGGCCATGACTCAAAGACTCAACGACTCATGAGGAAGAAGGAGTAGTTGTAAGAAGGAAAGTACCACGGAATTGCAGGGGAAGCTCAAAAGGGGAGGACTGACCCCGAGTCCAGCCCATCCCCCGAGGGGATTTGATTAGCAGCAGCTGCCCCACCCCCGTGACACCCCCGCAACACCCCAGAAAATAAAAAATAAAAACAAAACGGTCAACAGCAAAACAGCAACTCACAATGGTTTGGCGTTCTCTCTCTTCATTCATCTCATTGCATTCTCATCTCAGAAACTGATACGAAAATTTTTCCTCTTGTTAGGCCAACACAACAGCAAGAGGGGCACTGTCCATCCATGGAACCAATCCCCAATTCCTGATCGACAAAATATTAAGGTCCCGGATATACGAATCGGAGTACTGGAAGGAGTCCTGCTTCGGATTGACCGCAGAATCCATCATCGATAAGGCCGTCTTCGACCTCAACTATCTTGCTTCCACTTTTACCGCCAACCTCAGACCTAGCCCTTTCATATGTCTGTTGCTCAAACTCCTCCAACTTCAACCCGAAAAAGAAATCATCCTCGAATATCTACGCGCCGAAGAATTCAAGTCTGTTTATTTTTCTTGGCATATCATCTTGAGAAAGAAAGAAAAAAAAAAAAAAAAGAAAAAACTGAAGCAGGCGCATCGTCACCTTATTAAATTCTCTCCCTTCGAAAAAAGAAAGATATTTAAGGGCTTTAGCTGCTTTTTACGTCAGGCTGACGTTCACCCCGATCAATGTATATCAAACGCTAGAACCAATGCTACAAGACTATCGGAAATTGAGGATACGCGAATTGGACGGGTCATATGGATTGATGACGTTTGACGAATTTATCGACAAACTGTTAACGGAGACGATCGTGTTTGAGGTTGTCCTGCCCAGACTGACCTCCAGGAAGGTCCTGGAAGAGCTCGAGTCTCTGCCGCCTAGAAAATCCACCTTGGCCGTAGCTCTTGGCTTCTTCTCGGACTCGGAGGGCGAACAAGATGCTAAAGAAAAAGATGATGATGATGATGCAGGTGGCAGTCGCATCAGCGAGAATAGCATCCGTTTCGTTTCTCGCTCCCCCACGCCAACCGATAATGACGATCATCCGAATCCGCAACCAGTCATATCTCCCCAATCCACCAGCGATCGATTCATCTCTCGTTCCCCTTCCCTGGAGCGGTTCGTCAGTCGCAGTCCTAGCCCTGAACCTGAAAGGATAGAGGGAGACGTATGAACTCTTTCAATTATGGAGATGTTATCATGAGATGCAGGGCCAAGATCCTGCCACAACTATCAATTCATTCGAGTAAAACAAAACACAAAATCAAAACTAGGAAGCTTGTAGACAACATCCTTTATGTGAATCCACATCTCTTTCATACATTTTTTTTGACAATCGTCCATTCAATCAATGGGTGCTGCCAATTCATACATTAACATGAGTTTCTCAGAGCACTGTGGAGTGTGTATTTGAGTACATTTCAATACATGCCATCCTTTCAGAAGTTGGTGTATGTATGTCCCCCATTCCTGCTGCTGCTCTGTACCCAACCAAGCACCCCAAACCAACCTTCTACATAGTGCATACATCCAAATCCCAGCAGAAGTGAGGGAGCAATCTGTTCCAATAGCAGTTCAATGAGGGCTGTCATCAGCAAACCTCTATTATGTTTCCAGTGCATGAATATATAATCCCTCAAGTGCTTTAAAAAAAGGGAAGTTGCTCATTGCTCTGCATATCTAAAATATGTGGGTAAGTTTTTTTTTTCTTTGGGCAAGTCCGTTGCTTTCCAAGTCTCTTTCACTTCAACCAGATGTCTAACCAGGATGAACTATCACAACTGTCACCCTCCAATGGAAATACAAGCAGCTCAACTCCTGCCCCCTGTAATCCCAGCCAGACCACCCCCTCAACTTTAATTACTATATGAGTAATGGTCCCATCAACACTACCTCTGCCTCTAATCATTGCATCCACCTATCTGAACGGCAATGCTGTAATATTTTTAATTGTGAAAAATTAAAAAATCTGTGATTGGATTGAATGATTTTATTATGCTAACAAGAGCCAACACACTAAAGAGAATAAATCAGAAAAAGAAACAAGATCAAAATGAAGAAAGAGATTTGAGAAAGAAATAACCAACAGTTGACATGGAAAGTTGTGACTGAAGATTAAGGCTGAACAATGTGTAGGAGTTATGAAGGAAGGGATAATGGAAGGACTGAAGAATAAGAGTCAGCAGAGAAATTCAAGGAAAGCCAGATTGGTAAGGTCTCACCAGTCAGGAAGTAATTAAATATAGAAGTCAGTGTGAGAAGCAAGAGGTTTGATGTTGAGAGTGTGACTTTAAGGTGTTGAGGATTAGTGGTGAGTGATGAGTGGTTTGAGTGAAGAGTTGAGATTGAGATTGAGAGACGGAAAGAATTGAGTGAAAGGAGAAAACAAATGGGGAAAAAGGAAACACAAGGCTGTCACAAGAAATGAGAAAAGTGGACACAGAAGAGTGGCTTATTCCAACAAAAATAATTTTACTGTAAACATGCCAGGATAATTCATAATTTCATCAAGAGTCAGATGCTAAAGCCAAAATCAGGCCTAGTCATCACTTACAGTATTCCTCCAACTCTACTAGATCAGCAAACACACTCTCTACACCCCCATACCTTTGCCAGCTTCAGTGACATAGGAGAATAAAAATCACAGTCACTAGAATTTTATTTTATACTATAATTTAAGGATTTTTTTATGTCTGCCTTTGCTTGAGTTTTGTCTCAAAACAAATCATAAATTTGAATTTATCACCAGGGGAAAATTTCCACACTTGGTGTTGAGTGCCATGAATCATGTTGTTCCTAGAATATCTCAGGAATTAAAAATAAGGTTGACATTAAAACAACATGTCCACATGATGATATATCTCCCAAAAAATTTGGAAATCATGTTGATATCAACTTGAACTAAACCAGAACCCCATCTTACCTCATCAGAAGAGGAACTCAAACACAAATCACTCAACAATGAATCTTGATTCAAATTTTGATTTTGAGGAATATTCTTTTTATTTTTTGGCTGTATCAACACTTTTAAATGACAAACTAGGAAATTTTTCAGGTGGTATCAAGCTGAATGAAAGCCAAAAAAAAGTTTTTGGTAAAAATTAGAAAAAAACATTGAATGCAATATAAACTGTTTTCTTTCATCTGATTGATTGATTCGTTCTCAACCAATAATATTATTTTCTTTGATACCAATTGGTTTCTTATGATTCTTTAAATTAATGATAAAGATTACAGTAGTTTTCACAAGAAATGGATCCCTTTAGGTGTCACTTTCAAGCTTTGAAATTCTCACCCCTCCAAAGCTGATATCAAAACCTGAAAAGGATACAACAACAAGATAAATATCCTGTATAATTCAAGATCATCTCTATTTCAAATCCACTTGTGTGACATGACCCCCGAGTGAAGAGGTGCTCCTTCCCAAACAGCTACATGGATGTGGTGGTGAAATTCCCTGCTCACATTTAGGGGCCTTTATTTCTATTTCTTGATGTTAAGGTAGAGGCTTAAAAGGCTTTCAGGTGAAAACTTCTCCCGACTCACTTTACCTCAAATAGTTTAAAAGCATGCTACGTTAATGTATCTTGAAGCAAGCCTTACAACTTTGAGGAAAACGAAGTTAAGCTCATAGTAATTCTCATTGCACTCTAGAGCTTAGAAACCAGTGATTCTATTGATTGCAGCTAGTCAAGGAATTGAACTCGTGTTTTTTAAACCTTTTTTACTGTCATACCTCAAAATTCTTGAATGATGGAAGCTGAGCTGAAATCCTGAAAAGGGTAAAAAAAAATCATGAATGGATTGTCATCATTAAGAGCATCTTGGTTTCACATAAACCATGTAATAGATGCTTGATGAAAAAAATGTGCTGGACTGTCTATTCAAAGAATTACTCACTTAAAGAGATAGAGCCAAGTTATGAGTCAGTTGTTGAATAAGATAATCAACTGATTTTGATATTCTGGAGGTAGAGAGCTCCAAAGGCTGATGATTATTGTCCATTCCTGGAGGCTCCTCATAAGGAAGATCCTGGTGTGCTCTGCAATCCCACTATTGTTTCATTTTTTTTGATACTATCCAAACCAATCCAATTCAGAATACCTCCACATGAGCCAAACAAGAAAATGAAGTTAGACACAATTAACTTTTGCAGCTTTTTCAAGAAAATAAAATGATGGATTCAGTGAGCAAGGGCTTGAATCAATAATCTTATTGCATCCTGAATGTGAAAATCCATTGCAGGTTCCTACAGAGAGGGCTATAAATCAAAGAGAAATGAGAAGATATTGCATTACTTGCGTGGAATCAATTGGAATCATGAGTGTGTTGACATGGATGTATGTGTAAACAAGTAAAGCAGGGCAAGGAGCCCAAAACCTGGAATAGTGAGAAATGTGTGTGAAGTCACCTTGCTACACCACCAGAAATCANCAATCCTGCTTACCTGACAACTGATGAGGTTTTTCAGGTAAGCGGTGGAGGTCCCGGTTCCATGCATGACAGCAGAATCTTTAGGCGCTCTTGTTTAGGCCAACGCCTTATCCCTTGGAGAGATGAAGGACTAATTATACCTGAAAATAGCTATCTAGTTGGTGATGCTGGGTACCCAGCCAATGTCAACATTCTTGTTCCACACCCTTCTGTGGTATCTCCAGCAAACAAATGGTTCAGCTTCCTTCAATCATCTACTCGCATCATTGTTAAGCAGGCATTTGGGTGGTTGAAAAACCACTTCCTAATTCTTCTTAATTCACAGAATGCCCTCCCAATCTGGGCACGCAACAACACATTGGCTTGTTTTGTTCTTCACAACCTGTTTAATCGAAAGATTTACATGAAAATGATCAATAAGGACTGAAGAAAAAAATACAAATAATTTGTAAGAGAGAAAAAAAAAACTCCATCCATTCAGTTTCCTCGTCCCCCCCCCCCCATATTACCCATCATCTTGAGCATTGCCAACTGAAAAGTTTGGCGTGTTTCTTCTTGGGAAGCCTGTTGAGCTTCTTGAGCCATTGCAAGTCGCTCCTGGTTGGCCTCCCAGCGACGAGTGGCCTCCTGAGCCTTGCGAGCACGAGCATCTTCACAAGCCGCTACTCAATCCTCGGCTTCCCTGGCCTGCAGATTGGCAGCCTCACGGTCAAGTCGCATCTGTAAGGAAGCCTGCTCCCGGTCTAAACTCACTTGACGGGCTGCTTCTTCCCTTTCACGGCAATCCTCTCTCAGAGCCTCTTGGAGCGCATCCTTGCGAGCAAGGCGCGCCTCAATTTCACGGCGCTCTTTGTTTCGAATCTCTTCATTTCGTAAACGATTGGCCTCCTCGCGCTTGAAATCCTCGGCCATCAACAGCGTATTGGCATCCTGGGACTTCTGCATCAGGAAAAGCATTCCTGTGGCCGCTGTTTCTTCCTTCTTTTCTTCACCATGGCCACGTCAACAAGGGGGTGCTCCTGATTTGGAAGGCGGGCGACGATGGTGAGGGCCAGTCACTGGTTTCCTCAATGACTGTTCCACAGGAACAGCCTGCGCAGCACTCACAGGGGGTGCTTTGTTATTTGCAGGTGGGGTTTTATGGTTTGGTGGTGGGGTTTTATTGGTCAGAGATGGATTTTTCTCGTTTGGAGATGGGGTTTGTAAGGGGGGTGGTAGTTCTGGGATGTCTGGCCCCTCGGAATTGCTTGAGGCTGGGATTGGTGCTCCAATGTTTGGAGGATCATCTGTTGGGTCATTAAGCTAGCTGTATCCATACGCGTTTGCAGCAGCATCGTCTCCGTGGATGTCAAGAAGGAGATCCCATACCAAAACACAAAGTGCATTGTTGACCAACGCAGCTAACAAAACGCTTCTACCAGATCCATACACTATGTCTTTGACTTTCAAAAGGTCAAAATGGAGCCAGTTGATCAATTGAAAAAAAAAGGTTAGAGAGAAAATAAAGGCATACCCTCCAAGTATTCATGAGGGCACAATACCTTCTGAGGAGGCCTGCGTTGGAGAGCCCAGTGAGTAAAGGGAAAAGTTTGACATCAAGCGGGTAGGCCAGAAAAAATTTCTGAAAGGCCGCAAATCCTGGTCGTTTCTGTAGCTCGTATGCTCCCCCTTCACCATGCGGTAGAAGTGGAGAAGTTCAAGGGATGCGGCCTTGGTCCAAACAAAACAAGCATCTTTTGATGCCTCGTCCTTCTTGATCATTTGCTGTGCTTCCTTAGAGGCAGCTTTTTCACGATTTGTGGCTGCCTTCATGGCGGCCATTTTGGCTTTGTTGTGCCTCTTGATGGCTGCGCGGGCATTAGCCATAGTCATCTGAGCCGCAGTCCTTCTGGGCTTGCAATTGGCTGCCTTGCCTCTGTTTAGGGGTCCTGTACTGTCTGGTAGGGTTACTGGTGAAGGGACCAATGTTCCTGGCATAACCAGATCGGGAAGCTCCTCAAGTGGCAGAATGAAGTTTGGAGCAGATTGATAAGGGACTGGGAAGGCTGCTGTTGAAGGTAGCGGCAACACTGCCAGAATATTTGGCTGGGTTGAGTTTATCCTAGTTAAACTGGGATTCACTCAACCAATTTAAACTTGGTTACTCTCAACCAATGAAATAGATTTCCAAGGTACCCCCCTTGGATTTATATTACATCAGTTGAGATGAACTCATTTTGAATTGGTTTATTACATCCCAGTTTAACTGGGATAACCTTAACCAATCCAAATATTCTGGCAGTGTTGGCTCCAGATCCCACCCAAAAATAATTGGACCCAGTGGACCACATTTGACCTCAGACAGCTGGAATTTCTATTCCTGCTATCTACTAGCGGTTGAAAACCCTTATGAAAAAAATCAATCACAATAATTTCAGAATTCTGGTCTTCTCTCCGCTCACATGTCTCCTCAGTCCCAATCAATAATCATTCTTATTATCCCCCCCCCTTCATTTTTATTTCTTTCCATCAATCATCTGACGCTATTCAATTCCATCATTAGTTTATGATGCCTTCCATCAATATTCTGTTGATGCTCTCTCTCTTTCTTTTCCATTGCAGTGTTGCAACACCCTTTTTGTCCATTGTTAAGTTACAATGCCCAATCCATATGTTAGCCTCATTATTAGCATATTCTTAACTTGTTTGTATGCTCTACCACATGTTGAGCACATTGCTGTTTTCTATTTATTCTGGTCATCAACCAGGAGCAATAAAATCATCAAATTAGAGCCTCACTTCTTTTAAACCACGACACCTGCTCCTTGGTCCAATTAGCTCCCTGGATTGAAAACCTTCCTCAAAGTATCAAGCTGAAATCTCAAAAAATAACTATTCAATCTCATACATCAATGATCATATTTTTTCCTTCCTTTTTCCTCCAATTAATTTTCAACCCATTCCTCATCTAGAGGCTGGTGCTGTAGGAGCAAGTATTATTTGCACCTGGCCGGCTTCCAAATTTCACATTTCACATTTATATTTTCCTTGTCTTTGAGGGCTGGTTGCTGTGGGGAAAGCATCATTTTCACCCAAAACCTCCCTCATTTATGCAGATGGGGAACACTAATGTACAGGCCTACAATAGCTTTCCCCACCTGCTGCGTATGAAACTGGCTGCACCAAGGGGGGTTTCTTTTAAAGGATCATGTGTGAGTTTTTGTTTCAGTAATTTCTGTTGAATGTTTGGCAAGGTGGTGGTGGATTTAAATTTAATAAAAATAAAAAAGGGCAGAAAAAATTCTAAAGTGTATCAGATAACTCAATCAGCGGGGTTTAAGTGCCACTTGCAGGGATTTCTCTTGATGGGGCTTAAGTTTCAGAAAGAGGATCAATGAAGTAAGAACTGATGATTTCTTTACTCTTGTCAGGCACAGTTTAAAAGTACTAAATACATGATGTCAAGTTGTGGTTTTATATAGTTTAAGCTGGTGGAGAAGAAAAGGGGTCTGAGAAAAGGAGTGAAATGATTGTGAGGAAAAGATAAGAAGACAATATCAGGTAGCAAACAATGTGATTTTAAACAATTTCTGTCTATTGGAATGTATGCACATACATGGAATCTACAATAAGATTAGCTTAAAAATTGAGAAAACCAAGGTCTTCTACTGACCTAACCATCCACTTGACCCAACTGGGTGGGAGTTTCTGCCTAGCAGTACCGGAAAGTGGGCACTGTCAACAGGTACAAATTGTTGGGAGAAAGGGTATCCCTATCACCATCCCAAAAGGGGAGGCAATGTGTGCAGGTTGCCATGCTGTAACCAGTGTATAACACAACAATAACTCCACTGCTACTACCAAGAAACCACCCTCAAACATTGGCCATACACATTTGTAACCTCTGCCTCTGAAGCCCCATGACAAAGGCTCTTGCTTGTAGTTTTGTTGATGTAATAAAAGGCTTATAACTGAGTTAAACTGCTTTAAGAAGGGAGTTAATAATGAGTAATACCTAGGTAAGAGAAATGTTTCTATCAAGGCAACATGCAATCATTGCCTCCTCTTTTGGGGTGGTGTATGGTTTAATTCATTGTGGAAGTACTTGATATCCCTGACAACACAGATCTCTTGGTCTGCAGCATGAGGTTCAGAATGATTTCCCAATTTAGTTCACTCATTGAAGTCAGCGTAGCTCAATTGCCCCAGCTGGTGTCCCCCAGGGGGAGGAAGCTGGGTTGACCTGCTTCTCCCCGGCTCTTATGAAAGAGATATTGTTGAGTTCTGCATGAGATTTACTTACCAATACACATAATTTTACTTAGTTCCACCATAGTTCAACTTAATTTTTGCATTGTATATCACCAGGCCAAAATTGAAGGCAACATGTACACATTGCCTCGCTAGGTACAAAGAGGCCCCTTGGTACCTAGCAAGGCAATTTGTGCACATTGCCTTCACTTTGGGTATGGTGTATGTGGGTTACATGCAACCAACATGCTACATGTTTCAAACCAAAAATATCAAGGATTTACGTGATGGCACTTGACAGTG
>LAVV01006429.1:13522-29459 GCA_001263375.1 Puccinia sorghi
AATGGCCAAGTTACTAGAGTCATTGGAGACCCGTCTAGGCAACCTTGAAAACGCTTGCCCCGCCGCTCCAAGCAGGCCTCCAAACGCGATGCCCGGCCAAAAATCCTACGCGAAAGCGATAGGTACGTCCGGCCCTTCCACGCAGGCTCCCCCTCTCGTAGTCCCCCCTTGCAATCCACTCTCAGGTCGTTGAAACCGGGCAAGGCGGTCATTCACTCGGACCCAACCAAATCGGAGATCTTGCAGACGGACCGTGGGTTCCTTGTCCAACGCGCAAATGAGGTTCTACAGCGACTCAACGCAAAAGTGAACGGCGAAGTTGTGACTATTCAGGCGGCTCAGGTTCTCAAGTCAGGAGACGTCTGCTTTTTCTCAAAAAATAAGGCCCACCAGAAATGGCTGATGGACAACAAACACACCTGGACGAAGGAGGTTCACCCTCACCTAGCCGCAACCCCCAGCACATATTCCGTTTTGGCTCACGGCGTCCCCAAATCATTCAATCCAGAAGCCCCCTCAAGCATTGGGAAGCTGTCCCTCAAAAACAATTTCTCTGAAGGTGTTCTAGTCCGAATACGCTGGTTAGCCGATAACTCCAAGACCCCCAAGCAGGCCGGATCTCTAGTCCTCACTTTCAATGACAAGGAAACTGCTCTAAGATGTGAGCGATCTGGTGTTTTTCTTAACTACGACTATCATTGAACAGCAAAGTTCAAACCTCGCCCTCCTCAATGCTACAAATGTCTCAAGATGGGTCATTTTGGTCTCTGGTGTCGGGAGAAGCCCTGTTGTGGCAAGTGCGGCAAGGCCCACATCACTTTTCAATCCCCTGAAGGCCCATGCAACATCACATCCTGCGTTCTCTGCAAGGATGCTCTGAAGATGAAGATGGACAGCATTGATTCTGTTGCCCACACGGCTTTCAGCACTGCCTGCTTCTTTAAGCAGACATGGCTGGAAAAACGGAACATACCTCTCCGATGATAGGACACTCCTACAGGACTCCCACATCACCTTCCAACCCCCTTCTGCCCCCTCTCCACCTCGTCAAGCTCAACTAGGCAACATTTCAACACCCCACCCTTCCAGACAGACCCCACCAATTCCATCCACAACTCCCACGCTTAAGCTCTTGCAGTTAAACTGCCATGTGTCCAAGGAAACCACGCTGAGTGTCCTTCATTCTTCCCCTGATTATTTTTTCCTCATTCTCCAAGAACCCTGGATTAACCCATTTACACTCTCCCCTCCTGAACATCAGGAGTGGAGAGTTTTTACAGCTTTTGAACATCCTCCGTTGCAATGGTCCGACAGGTACTGCGTCTGTGTTTATATCAAGAGGGACATTCCGTCCATGAACATCAAACAGCTAAGTGAGAACATCAAACAGCTAAGTGATTGTGGCCAGTTCCTTCTCGGCCTGGATGTCACACTCCCTTCTTCCAAGACTATCCGAATTCTTAATGTTTATAACACTCCACGGACCTTCCCAGCGCTGGAACTACTCCAAAACTGGCTGAAGGTCCACAATTCTAGGCAGGTACCCACGCTTCTCTGTATGGATGCCAACCTCCACCATCCTAATTGGAACCCCCCCGGAATTTGATTGAACTAGCGCCAGGCCAGAGAGCTTCTGAGCATCTGCGGTGACTTTGGTTTCAGGATTGCCTCCCCGCGGCAAGTCCCCACTTTCTACTCATCACGAGGTGCAGGCTACACTATTGATCTGGTGTGGCCAAATTTCCTTGCTTCCAGGCTAGTCGACAGGATTGAGGTCCTCAGCAATAACCATGGATTGGACCACCAGGCCATTGATATCGGATTGACGCTGGGGAAATTGGTAGCCCCGATGAGAAATTCTCGGCCTAAGTGGGAAGTTGTTTCCCCTGATCTTGTTCAAGAAAAGCTTAGACCGCTGGTTGAATCATTGATCTCTGCCCCTCCCACAGATATTGACAATCAGGTGATTCAACTCACAACAGGAGTCGCATCGGTCCAGGCCAACCTGTGCCGCAAGGTTCGGGTCAATCAGCAGAAAGCTAAGTCCTGGTGGTGCAAGGCCACCCTTGACCCCATTATTGAAACCAGGAACCGCGCAAGGCGTTGGTTCATACTAACTAGGAGCCTGGAGGCGGCTGAGTGTTACCGGCAGTGGAGCACATATTTTCTGGACTCAGTGAAATCTCTGAAACAACAGGCTTGGTGGCGTTTCTTGTACAACCCCTCTGAAGATTCGGTATTCAAGGCCCTCCGGTTTGCTAAGCAAACAAGATCCCGTGGCATCCTCCCACTGCGACGGCCAGATGGGAAAATCACCTCGGATAAGATGGAGCAAGCAGGGTTGCTTTTCCACGGTAAATCCTGCATTAGTGCGCCAGTTGATCTCACAGATATTCCCCCCAGTTCCAGAACTCGGATTGTCTGCTACCCAATGGCCAAAGTGGTCGAAGTCTGCAACTGGATCAAGAAGATGGCCCCTAAAAAGGCACCTGGGATTGACGGGATCACCAACGAGATGCTAAAGATAAGTGCTCCTTCCTTGGCACCTGTCCTCACCTTCATTTTCAACCTTGCATTAGCCAGTAGCTATTTTCCCAAGGCATGGAGGTGTGCTGTTACAGCCATCATCCCAAAGGCAGCTAAGGACGACTATACCGACCGCAATGCTTACCGCCCCATAGCGCTGCTTAGCGGCATGGGAAAGATCCTCGAACTCCTCATTGCTCACCGCCTCATGGAATGGGCGGAAAATGCAGGTATTCTGGCCAGTGGACATCTTGGCGGACAGAAGGGCGCAGGTACAGAAGATGCTTTGGTCCTCCTCGACACATGGGTCTGGCGGAAATGGCATGAGGGTAAACTTGTCACGGGACTGTTCCTTGATGTTAAGTCTGCCTCCTTCTGTGCACCTCAAACGCTTGATACACTATCTTTCCCACCTCCAATGTCCGACTTATTTGACAGGGATTATTGCCTCTTTCCTGCAAGATTTCCAAACCACGATTCGGATGGACGACTACACGTCGGAGCCTTTTGACATAGCCATAGGTCTCCCGCAGGGGTCTCCCCTATTGGTGATTCTTTATATTATCTACAATAACTCGGTGCTGATCCAAAGGTTTGAACTTGACACAGACGCAGTCTCCATTGGATACATTGACAATGTTGTACACCTGGTGGCTGCAAAGTATTCAACGAAGGTCACCGACGAATTACGAGCGCATGGAACCCGCTCCCTCAACTGGGGCTCCCGGTTTGGAGCCGTCTTCGACAAGAAGAAGGCACAATTTCTTTGGCTTACCAGGAGAGCGCAGCCCCCTGATCCCCTCCCTTTTGGTGACCAACTTTTGAAACCTTGCGAAGTTGTCAAATGGCTTGGCGTGTTGCTAGACCCAAAGCTGACATACACGAGCATGTTTTCCGCTTTAGAACAGAAAGCGAGGAGTACTCTTTGACAGCTAAGTCAGCTGGGAAACTCAAGATGGGGCCTCCGGGAGCGCGGCAGGATTCGTTTGATGGAGGCAGTTCTTCTTCCCAGGGTATCGTATGGAGCCTCTTTATGGGCCACTGCTCAAAATGCCACCAAAGTCAAAAACTTAGCTAATAAGATTGACAATCTCATGGCCATTTACACGTTAGGAACCTTCAAATCAACCCCGGTTGACTTGCACAAGACCAGGTCTCCCGTCAAGTCAACGGAGCAGGTTATCAAGACCACCAACTTCATGTTCTTTGCCTGCAAGATAACCCGCAAGAGGCTTGACTTCAAGACTCAGGAACTTCTCGCCGCAAGGGGCTTATGCTGTGAAGGATGGATCGGCAGACACTCCCCAGTAACTCAGCCACAGATAATTAACTTGGTTTCTCAGAAGGTCGAGACCATCCGAATCCAGTATGGCAAATCATCCACCCCCATCAAGGCTCGTTTCCTTAACATGTCACTAGGCAAGGAAGATGCAATCAAATCCACCATCCAATTATCTCAACAATGGGAAATGAATGAAAAAGTAGTTCTGATTTACACTGATGGCTCCTTTGGGGTGCTGGTGCCGCAATCTGCCTGGAACATGACACGGCCCTCTCAATGGCACTGGGTATTAATCCACACATATCCAACCACGAATGTGAAGCGGTCGGAATCCTGTTGGCGCTCCTTCTCTTCCGTCAGCAGATACTGGTATNTTACAGCCATAATCCCAAAGGCAGCTAAGGACAACTATACTGACCCCAATGCTTACTGCCCCATAGCGCTGCTTAGCGGCATGGGAAAGATCCTAGAACTCCTCATTGCTTGCCGCCTCACGGAATGGGCGGAAAATGCAGGTATTCTGGCCAACGGGCATCTTGGCGGACAGAAGGGCGCAGGTAACAAAGATGCTTTGGTCCTCCTCAACACTTGGGTCCGGCGGAAATGGCATGAGGGTAAACTTGTCGCGGGACTGTTCCTTGATGTTAAGTCTGCCTATCCTTCTGTGCACCCCAAACGCTTGATACACTATCTTTCCCACCTTTGATGTCTGACTTATTTGACTTTCAACATAGCTATAGGTCTCCCGCAGGGGTCTCCCCTATTGGTGATTCTTTATATTATCTACAATAACTCACTGCTGATCCAAAGGTTTGACCTTGACACAGTTGCAGTCTCCATTGGATACATTGACGATGTTGTACACCTGGTGGCTGCAAAGTCTTTGAAGAAGGTCACCAACGAATTACGAGTGCATGGAACCCGCTCCCTAAACTGGGGCTCCTGGTTTGGAGCCGTCTTCGACAAGAATAAGGCACAATTTCTTTGGCTTACCAGGAGAGCGCACCCCCCTGATCCCCTCTCTTTTGGTGACCAACTTTTGAAGCCTTGAAAAGTTGTCAAATGGCTTGGCGTGTTGCTAGACCCAAAGCTGACATACACAAGCATGTTTTCCGCTTTAGAACAGAAAGCGAGGAGTACTCTTCGACAGCTAAGTCAGCTGGGAAACTCAAGATGGGGCCTCCGGGAGCGCGGCAGAATTCATTTGATGGAGGCAGTTCTTCTGCCCAGGGTATTGTATGGAGCCCCTTTATGGGCCACTGCTCACAATGCCACCAAAGTCAAAAACCTAGCTAATAAGATTGACAATCTCATGGCCATTTACACGTTAGGCACCTTCAAGTCAACCCCGGTTGACTGGCACAAGACCAGGTCTCCCGTCAAGTCAACGGAGCAGAGTATCAAGACCGCCAACTTCATGTTCTTTGCCCGCAAGATAACCCGCAAGAGGCTTGACTTCAAGACTCGGGACCTTCTCGCCGCAAGGGGCCTATGCTGTGAAGGATGGATTGGCAGACACTCCCCAGTAACTCAGCCACAGATCATTAACTTGGTTTCTCAGAAAGTCGAGACCATCCGAAACCAGTATGGAAAATCATCCGCCCCCATCAAGGCTTGTTTCCTTAACATGTCACTAGGCAAGGAAGATGCGATTAAATCCACCATCCAATTAGTTCAACAATGGGAAATGAATGACACAGTAGCTCTGATTTACACTGATGGCTCCTTTGACCCGTCAAAGGGGGGCGCTGGTGTCGCAATCTGCCTGGAACATGACATGGCCCTCTCAATGGCACTGGGTATTAATCCACACATATCCAACCACAAATGTGAAGCGGTTGGAATCCTGTTGGCACTCCTTCTCCTCCGTCAGCAGATGCTGGTATTACCTTGCACCTCCACCTACATCTTCACGGACAATAAGGGTGCCCTCCAATGCCTCATGGACTGCTACCAAGCAAAACCTGGTCAATATCTGTTCGAGGAATTTGCTCAAGTACGAGACTCTCTGCCGCCAACTTTAGACATAAATTTTGTTTGGTGCCCAGGACACAAGGGCATCAGAGGGAACGAAGCAGCAGATTTACTCGCAAAGGAAGCAACCAAAAGGAACACAACTCTGGATTGAATGTTACCAGCCGGTGTGACCAAACTGGTCTCATTGCTATTAGCTACCTTCCAGCTTGCAAGCAAGAAGGAACACTTGGCACGTATATCAACCCTCCCGAGGGCTCCCTCCTCCTTGATAAATCAACTCGCATACGGCCATTCCCCCCTTCGTCAGCACCTCTTCAAGGCAAAGAGACACCTGGATCCCATGTGTCTCTTCTGCCAAGCCAGAGAGACGACCATTCATCTCTTCAACTTCTGCCCGCAATACAAACAGCAACGTCAGGAGCTGATCAAGCAAGCAAGGAAGGCCAAAATCAGGGTTGACCCAAACCAACCTCATCAGTTGTTACAGATCCCCAGGGCTCACCCAACCGTAGCCACCTTCATCAAGGCAACGGGAAGATTTAGTTATTTATAGTCATTCCACGCCATCTCCTGTTTTTCCTTCCCCTTTTTGATTGTTTTTCTCACCAATTTGTTAGTTTTTAGATGTTAGTCTTCTCCAAATGCTTGTTGATTGTCTCTTTTCCTCTTGTCCTTTCTTTGTCTCTCCTTTTCTCTTTCTTGTCTGATGGTTTTGTGTCGCGTACTTGTTGTTTTTGGTCAGGGTTGATAGTCTGTTCTGCTTGTAGGTAGTTTGATGTTTTAGATTCATAGTGTGCAATGCTAAGGGCGACATTACACTTAAAAAAAAAAAAAAAAAAAAAAAAAAAAAAAAAAAACATGCTGTCTCGGCATCCTATGCCCTGTTAAAACCTCGGGTACCGCGGATAAGAGCAGCAGTGCCCTAGGCCCGTACCCGACTGTACCCCAGCCCGTGGACCGTGCCCGTCAGATAACCCGCGTGTACCCGAAGCTGCCGGGTACGTGGTCCAGCGCTAGTCCTGGACTAAATAGACGCAAGTGAGATGTCACATATTGTGACAGAGAGATGAAAGCAGAGAAAAAGAAAGTGAAAGATAGAAATCATACAACACTATGTACACTCCAACAGACTCTGACTGTGGCTCAAGTCTCAGTCCAGCCTGAGACCGTCCTGGCACCAAGGCGACTTGGGTGGGTTTCGTCAGCTTTGCTGGATGTTTCGCGAAGGGATTTATTCCGACACGTCGGTGACGCAGCATCCGGCAACGGCAGTGCACGCTTCATCTGGGGCCTTAACGTCTCCATCCAGCCGGCCCACGACGTCAGCCACCCGCCTTGAAGACCCCCCGTCACAGGATCGGTTGACGTTGGGCGTAGCCGTGACGTTCCCCTAGCGGCCAAGCCACGGTTCATACCCGGGGCACTCCCCGGGCGTCAAGGGCCATCTGCGTGACCCAACTGTCACGCCTGCGTAATCTGCCACGGATTCCGTCCGACTGTGTAGATATGTGAGAAAGGAGAGTTAATGATGATGCTGGAGCCGATGGTGGAAGTGCACTTGACACGAGTGCTGATCAGAGACAAGCAAGAATCTGGCTGAACAAATCTTCGACCCCAATAATTGCGATCGGTAACTTGGAATAGCGGGCTCAACGAGGCTTGGTAGCACCTCTGCTCAGCGCCCCGAGTGCTCTTGGAAGGGCGCTTGAATTCCTTGGCACTAGCCTCAAGTGGTATGTAAGCCGTGGCCGATGTTATCTGTTGGAACGACTTGGGTGCGGAGAGGAGAGCGAGAAGATGAACGGGATATCAGCGTTCGGAGCAGTGAACTCTGGCTCGCAGCCACACCCCCGCAGTCAGCGAGCCGAACCTCTCTGCCGCCGTCATTAGAACCGCTAAACCGAGCTCGGAGCGCATAACCTGTCGGGTGGAGCGGCCAATAAGAACGGGCGGTCTTGCTTCCGTCGGAGCGTCTGAAAGCAACATTCGACATGTGGAACACGGTTGTCAGATGCAGTTTGTTATTGATAATTGTTGGTTTGAATTGCAATCAATTCGCCTGTTGTAGTAGGGTGGGACAGTCGGAGGAGCACACAGCTGAAGACACTCTGGTTTTCTGCCGGTGATCCTCAAGATACAAGTATTTGAAATTGGGCGTCACTTGATGGTTAAGTCCTTGGTATCCAAGGCGATTGACTGATAACCTTGGTGAGCTGGAGCGTTAAACCTTTGATCTTCAACCCATCTTTACCTTTGCAGTTTATACACTCACCCTCACACTCCTTACGTTGAAACGATAAAAAAAAAAATGCTCGTTCGCGCAGCCATATTGCTTTCCTTCTTGGTCCTCCACGCCGATGCTGGGACAGGTACTGAGTCGAACGACGCCCGTCACCGGCAGAATGTAGAGCGCGCCACATTCGAGAAAAGAGGTTCGAATTTCCTGTCGGGGTGCTCTGTGCATCCAACCCGATCAACTGGCTGACACTTGGAGGACTTCATTTATTTATTTAGGTTTGCTTCCAGGCCTTCTCGGTAGTAGCCCAGCAGGCGGCAGCTCGGCAGGCTACCCGACTAACCCTGTTGGCGGTGAGCTTGCCAGCTTCTCCATCAATCTTGAAGAAAATGTGCACACAAGTACAGCCACTTACTACTTTGATTTTCTTGGTCGCGCAGGACTTGTCGATGGTGTGGGAAGCCTTTTACCGCTGGGACCTGGCTCACAGGGGGGTGGGCTGAATGACCTTCTGAATGGTGTCCCGACGTACAACCCGGCGGCTTCAGCCGCGGGCCCAGGCCGCCCGGCACCCCCTGCGGCATATGGAGATGCACCATGGGTGAGTACCGTTGATGCTCCTCGCTTCATGATTGACGGAGGTTGACAAACTTCCCGAATTTCCTTGCGTAGACTCAATCCGAAGCGGCCTACCGCCAAATGATCACTTGCCCAAGGGGCATCGGAGGACGGAGAGGTCTGTTTGCTTGAATATAACGCAGACTGTTTTCCCCTCTACTAATCCACACCATCTTCTTTTTATTCAGGAGTCGTTTTGCTGGTACCTCCTACGGGTACGTCCACAGAATTTGTCTCTTAAAAGATTGACAAGCTAGAGCACCAAGTTGACGTAGCTTGGTGGCATAGGTGGCAATGGACAACAGGCATGGGCAAGAGTGAGCAGCCAATGTCCATTAGTGCGGAACTTGACACTAGATTTGACTGACCCTCTGTGCAGTCGCCGTATGCTCAATTTCTCCCTCAATACGGCTTTGGTGTTTGTTGGGTGGACAATCCAAGTAAGCTTAATTGCAATCAATTTGGCTGTCATCAAACCAGATCCTGAAAGGGCACACACGTCGCAATATATTGCCTTGCAGCCAAATCCACCGGTGATATTCAGTTAACCGCTGAGTTTATCGCTTACGCCATCAAGTTTTTGGGTAGAAAGTCAGGCCTACCTCTGAATGTGATCACCTATAGTCAAGGAGGGCTGGATGTAAGTTGGATGTGGCCTAAGGAAAATGGTTCTGGATCCTGACACCGCTTTGAATCACACCTGGTCCGTAATTGAAATCTTCCACCGAACAGACGCAATGGGCTTTGAGTAAGTCATCCCACCAAACTGCACTATAGAATAAACCTTTGGCTGCTAACCATTCTGCACCGGCGCAGCTTTCTGGCCGTCAACCAGGCGATGGGTCAGGAATCTGGTCACGTTAGCTTCCCCCTTCCATGGCACCCTCGCTGCCAATGTTGTGTGCCCTCTCCTTGAAGTCCTCGGCGGTTGCTTGCCCGCACTCTTCCAAATGATCACCGTAAGTTTTATAATTCCCGTCATACACGCGAAAGGTTATCATTTTCTACCGATTTTTTTTTTCTTAAATCCTGTTACAAAATTTGTGTAGAATTCTCGCCTCGTCAAAGCCCTCAATGCCCCCGTTCGAGGTAGTGGCGCGGTGGCTCTCGTCCCCACAACTAGTGTATACACCAGACAGGACGAGGTTGTTATGCCCCAAGTCGGAGCTCAGGTGAGTAGATTAATATGTTGCTGCGCTCATCACGCGTTGACACGATACCTTTGGGGCTCCTACTAGCCGATCTCGTACTTGAATGGCGCGTCAAACATTGCCCTCCAGGATATTTGCGGTGCTGCGCATGTGGCAGACCATTTGTAAGTCGCGTGTTGCCAACAGAGCAAAAAAAGCCTGGCCTGGAGTTGAGCGACCTTATGTTGTGCATTGACAGCTTGATCGTTGGCGATCTCGCGGCGTATGCGATTGCCCTTGATGCGCTCATGAGTGGAAGACCGGCGAATCCGGCCACGGTTAACAGTGAGTTCACCGCTTGAGCTCAAGATGATGTCGAGGGTTGTATACTGATACTGGACCCGACGTGCGCATAGAATCTTACTGCAACCAGCTAGGTTAGATCCTGATACTATTTTTCCCTGGGGAATGCTCCGTTTAATGGACTGACAAAACACAACCATGCTCACAGCCAGTCTCAGTGGCCAATTCGCAAGCCTCGGTAATGACCTGAAGTACGCCTTCGCCACAGTGGTTGGGAACGTCGGCGACCGCCTATCCAGTATCCTCAAGACCGTCACATCGCTGGTGAGTACTCCCAACTAAACAAAAAAACAGGATCCCCGGGATATAATTGTTCTAAATAAGAGCATCGATGCTGTTTTTTTCTTTGGGTCATGTTGATTTCACAGACGGTACCCACCGAGCCTGCGCTTCAGGTAAGTCCATCGTAATACATCTGATGGGAAACAATCTAAAAAAAAGCCGTGGTCAGCTGAAACTTTTGGATATTTGATCGGCAGATGTACGTGTGTCAGAGAGGCTTCGCAACCGGATGCACCGCGAACGGATTCGCAGGGCCACAGGGACGCGCGCCGATCCTGAGCAGTCTTCCTCAGACGCTCAATGGCCTGCTCGGCGGTGGCTTATAAACACCCAACACCCCACACACACTTTTCATTGCTACACACATCGAGCACCATTAGACAAAATTTTCCCAAGTCCCCACTCTCTTTCTTTCCTACCGCTGCTTTAGCTTCTTGTCGTCCCCTCGGCTTTAAGTGAACTTGTACACGTCCTTTTTTGGAAACAAGAACAATTTGGAATTTCTGCACAGCTCGTTATATCTACGCGTGTGCTCTAACATGCTACATTCACAGCTAATTGGCAGATTTTCGCTTCATGTAATACTGGCACCCTCGTAAACGGGTCCCATTTGCAATGCTTGATGCGAGGCTAAGGAGTCTGCCCTGCGTCCTTACACGCCTTCGGAAGCCCATTTGGCTAAAATAAAATGGGACCTCAGTATTGCTACCACCACCATTGCATGACGTGTCACCATGATCCCTCAGATTATCTATCATGACAAGGTATGGCAGCAAAAAACAAAGAAAAACACAGTGGGAAGTTTTCTGAGAGTGACAGCAAAGTGTAAAGCAACCTGTCCATTTATGGAGGTCACTTGCAGACATGTGACTCTTGATTGTAGTAGAGATATAATTCAAATCTTTCTCAAGAGCATCTCCAACAAAGGAGAAAATTGGGATGCTATACTTAACTTTGGCTCCATGCAGTCAGTTTGGTAACATTATCATCATGAGTGTTGACTGAGGAGGTAAACCAGGAGGGAAAGGCCAGAATAGTATATTGTGCTTCTTGTAGCATTTGAGTCATGAAAACAAGGGGTTTCAAGATCCTAGAGGGATTCAGAAAGTACCCTGAAAGTGCCTTTGCTGTCTTAATGTCACAGGTAAGACTGTGCCCTGAGCAAAATCCCACCAAGGAGGCAGGTTTTTGGTACACATGCCCTGTTATGATCTTTAGCGCCACCCGCAGCGGCCAGCACCCTCCCCTTGCTGACTGCCACTACCCCCCGTCACTTGCACGACCCCCCCCCCTCANACTACAGTTAAAGCTGAAAAAGGAAAATAAACATAAGAAGGGAAAAGGAAATGAACCTTTCAGGTTCATTGCAAAAGGAAGTCCATTACCCCCAAAAAGGAAATGGCACCACAATTTCCTTTTGCAAAGGAAAAGGGAAAAGCACTATCCATACACACTTATGGATATGTGCCCTATGTTTCTTTCAATATAAATAGACATGTTCTTTCTCTGTCTTTCTGATTTTTTTCTCACCCACTCACATACTTAGTTTTCCTCGTCACCAGTCTGTCACTCATATGTGCTCCAGTTTATTGCTATTTATTATCATTTTAAATACATTATTATTATTATTTATTGCGTACCAAACCTTAATCTTAACAGTAGCAAGACACCTTTGAGAGGTATCTAAACAATGCCTGGTTTCAGGCCCCTCTGAGAATTAATAATAAGATATGTTTTATCTTATCATTTTCATTGTCCATTTCTTTCTTAAATTAAATATCCTTTGGATATTCCCCATCAAACTATTTTCATATGTCCAGAACCGTCCACTGGGTTCCTCTCCATAATTTATGTGTCTATGTTGCTCCTCCTGTTGCTAGAAGGAATTATCCTTGGCATCAGGCAGGACAGATAATCTTTTCATTTATACCTAGAATTTATTTGAAACAAATATGTATCAAGTGTAGACCCAAACTGTCTCAAATTCTTGGAAACTCCAGTGGAGGAGGTGAATTTGAGACTGTGAATCAACAACCTAATCTAAAATTGGAATTTAAAAGATGAATCACTTTGAGATTTCCCCCAGGGTCTGAAAATGAAGCTAGATTGATTTGTGCATTTTAAATATGAAAAGCAAGAGTAAAAGATTTTTTTTCATTTATTTGATTATCAAGGTGTGGCAGATGAAAATTTAAATTAAGTTTAGGGAAGCCATTTCAAAGAGCACCACTTGAAACAATTCTTCAGACATACTGAGATGTATATCTTAAACAGCCATTTCAACACATTTCTGAAAATTTTCATCTTCCAGGAGGTTAGAATTGTCAGCACAAAAGAAAATTCATGTCCAGAATGCTTTTCCAGTGTCTTGTAAGACATACATGTCCAAAAGGAGGCTGAAAATGCCTTTTTAATTTTTCATTAAAACATTCTGTCCATTTGGATGAATCATAAGGTGCTGGGGCTTTAAATTCATGCTCAAGATTTTCTTGTAAATAATCCATCTTTCAATATATATTTTCTTGTGAAATTTTTGTAACCTCCTCTTTTATTATTTTATTGAGGGAAGAGTTTGTTGAAATATGGTAATACAAAGTGTCTCAAAAGTATATTGGAATGTGTGAAACTCTAATTCTGTGAGCTTATGTATCCAAATGAGATCAAGCCATACTTTCAAAAATCAACACATTAAGCACAGACTTGGTAGCCTAGTTGGTAAAGGCAGCACTACTAGTATAGTTTCATATGCTGAATCATCCTAATCAAAAAAAGAGTTGAGCCTAACCAATGTTAGAATTCTGACCATGTCACAAAATGGTCTTTCTTCTGTTCTTTTCGATTTCTTTCCTTTTTGTTCTTGTGCACTCTAGGCCCTTAACTCAGGCCCCCTTTTGAAGTTGTATTTCTTCACTTCCTTTCAGAAATACAATCCTTACCTGGTTCTGAGCCCATAGCACTGAGACTTGCTCTACTCGAGTCCCTCTCACTGTTGATCCTTGTCCCTGAGCACACTCTGCTCTTGATTTCCAGCTCATCCCTTTTCAGTCTTCTCTGGCCTTAGGCCATTATTTCTTCAACCAAAAAGCTATGAGTCTGGCTGAAATGTCCAGTCCAATTAGGATGTTACAATGTCACATACCACCCTGTGACATATAGTGTCTTAACTTCTAGCTAAGTTTGATAGTTCAAATTGTGAGCCTGTGTCTCTAAAGTGACAACGGGAGACAAGATTGTTTGTTAATTATATTTGTATTTCTCAAAAAGAGATACAACTATAAGTAACAAGGCTAAAAAAAGGAAATGAATTTTTATATTTTGTTTTATTCTTTTATTTTTTAACTCTACTTATTCTCTCTAGCTGGCTGTTGGCTGAGGACAGGAGTAGCCAAGATACTCAATGCCTCCTGGATGACTCAACAGAGGGTACTTCTGATTTGATGAAGGTCAATATCAGGCCCAAGATTTTGTAGGGAGTTGACTCAAGGCTCTTCAACTGGATACCTATGTGGTTTGTTTATTGAAAAAAAAACACAGAAACACAGGAGGGGAAAGAATAAGGAGGAAAGAAACAAGTAAGAAGTATTAGGGGTGGTTAAAGATCACCCAGCGAGGAGAGAGTGAAACAGAGAGAGAAAGAGAAACAGGAGAGGTGTCTTACTGATAAGCAATAATGATACTGAGGACAGTGTGAGCAGTGAAGGACCTGTGGATTCCTGGTGGTTGATCTGTTCTGGTTCTTGTTGTGTTCTGACCTGCTTGAGAATTTTCACTGGGCTCTGATTTTCCACCGGTGGAATGAGAGTCAAATTGAATATATTTAATTTGAACTTCAAAAAACCATTCTATTTTCAACCTGGATTATATCAAGCACAAAACGCAACTATATCACACTTCATGTATCAGATATGAGTAGAAAAATGCGTAGAATCTGATAAAATATTTTATTTAATCATACAAAATCTATTGAATAGTAAAAAAATTACTGTTCAAGAGAAAATTAAACAAGGAAATGAATTTATTTATTTACACATTTGAAGTCTTTTGGAAAGGCTTGCTGTCTCTAAGGCTGAAACAAATCCTGCCCAAGTTAATATTTCTTGCTAAGTGTCTGAAAATTGTTCATTTTCACAGAGTTCAAGATGACGACTATTTTAATTTTTTTCTCTTTTCATGAGAAAGCATAGATAGTCAATACAAGAAGATCAGAATATAATTTGAAAAGAAAGTTTAAGCTTCTTATCTGATGATCAGAAATAGTAGCATACTATGGGAGGAGCATTCAGCAAATTATTTCATGTTTAATGAGAAGGGAGGGCTTGATATGGATATTATCTTTCATATTACTTATTTAAGCTCATAATATATCATTATAATCATAAGTTTTTTTGCCCGAGGTTATGATGGGAATTGGGGTACTACCAAAATACAATTTCACCATTCAATCTGGTGAACTTTATTTGAACCAGATTGTCAGCTTGCTACCAGTTCAGAGACAACCTGACCAGATACAAAATATAACAAAAACAACTCATTAAGTTACATGGTAAAATATAAGAAAGAACCTGTTATAATTGGCAATGATAAATGTAGTGAAAAAGGTGTTTTTTGGACAAATAAAATAATAAATAAGAAATAACTCTTAAACCTTAAGAAAAACTTAGAATATTATTGGATATTCTGAATCTACGCTAAAAATTAACTATAGTACCTCAGCACATGTATACCCTAAATCTTACTCCTTCATGTACTTTGGCACTACTCACACTACTACAGGTACCACGTAGTTATTATGACCCAGGTACATGATGTATATACCTAGTGACGTCCAAATGACCAAATATGGACTTAATTTCAAGGTGTTGTGTATAGTTTGGGAACTAGACCCAACTGGGATGTGTTGTGTACAAGCCCGCATACCAGTTACATAAATAACAAATTGGAGACGTGCCCCACTCAAACAGTACAACTTGGTGCAGGAAATGGCTCTGAAAGCGGGCCAGACAATTGAAGGCATCCGGCAAGGACGCCCGCCCCCAGTCCCCGGCTGGCAACCTGAATGAAATGGATTTTTTGGCATTATAGAAAGCCCCAAGCAACCAACTCTCCAACACCAAGCACACTTGACGGGTCCGGTTGAACCTCTGCTTCTGTTGCAGCCAGGTGGGCCGTGTATCCCATGGATGTTTGAACGGGGGTAGGAGCCCCCAAGGCCGCCAAGGACCCTCACCTTCTGCCTGGATTTCCGAACTTCAGGCGGAAATCAATTGGCTCCGTGCCAACCCCAACCCCAACAGCCCTGGCCCCTGAAAATGCGGGCTTGTCAAAAAATGGTGCCACTCAGTTCTGAACAATGTTCCTTTCCTGAGCCCGCTTGTTGAAGTAGTTATTGGTGCTAGTGATCTTGTCATTAAACACAATGAAATCGACCCCAGATTGTTTTTTTCCTTGCCCATTTCTGTCTCAAACATCCCCCAAGCCACATTCACCCCCTCATTTCTCATTGATTCTGGCGCCACCCACAAC
>LAVV01006434.1:0-11301 GCA_001263375.1 Puccinia sorghi
AGGTTTTTGGGAGTTTTAGCGCGACGACTCCCGTGAAGCAGTATGGAATTGGACGGACGACTCCCAATTTCAACATCGGCTACGTCGTGGGAGTCGTTCGAACAATTTTGGGAGTCGTTTTCCCAAGGCCCTTTATTTATGAATTAACTTGACCCAAGTATGGTCCAATATTGAAACAAGTCACCAGAGTGATTCCTGATTTCCTATACATGATTTGTTGAGATGAGTCATCACAATTTATTTAATTCACTGGAGCCTAAGAACTCATGAGCCAGTGTGGACTCATCATGATGAATAAGATGCAAAAACTAATAGAATTGTGGTTTAAACAGGAGTGTAACTGTCTAGAGTGGCAAAGATCAAATTATCAAGTCATTTCCAGGACTTGGTATTCACTCATGATGAAATATTTTTTTCCTAGAGTGCATCACATACACGGTACACAGATCAAACATGCTAGAATTATTTCCAATCATTTGTAGGTTTCTGAAATATTGATTGGATTACATGAATAATGAAGAGGCACAAAGACATAAAAGAGACCTAAAATGAAAACAGAAAAATAATTCAATAAGTGAAATTGTAATGGAAAATAAAATAAGTGAAATAAAGTAAGTAACAAGTGGGGTTGAGAAAATGGGATTATTCAATCCGTAGCCTGAGCATTTAACTCAGAACTTTCAATTTTATTGTTATTATTTATGTCAGGAGAGGGGGAGGTATGCGTAGCCTGAGAATTTAAATTGGCACTTTCAGTTTGATTGCTATTATTTATATCAGGAGAGGGGGGTATGGTCTTCCAAATTGATTCCAGATGACTTCCCATTGAGTTCACCTTCATTTTAATTCCCAGCTACTTTTACAATTTGAATCCAATTCTTATCCAATCCCCGCAGAGTCCTCCAGGTTTCATCAATATGCATCTTATTTATGAACTTGCAGAAATTGACACACCCGGCCATGCGCGCAACTTACACATAGGATCAGCTTTTACTAAAAAAATGAGGAAGCAAAAGATACAAGCGTTGAGGTTGATTTTTACTGATGCTAATCAACAAAAATACCACAGAAGATCTCGGCTAATGTCTGGGACAAGTAACTTTGGTTTTTGTGCAAGTCCCCTCATTGAACAAGATGAATAAGCAAAGGTCAGGTAATCTTTTCATTTTGGTTAAATCACTAAAGAGTCCACACCTTTATCAACATCTGAGAACAAATCAAAGTCAATGACTTTTCTTTTTTTAGAGACTTGAGCTTTGTGGTTGGTTCTTTTGTTCCAAAATAGCCAAGTCCTCCTCATCCATGCAAATTCTTTTCTTGAGACCTGCCACAAATGAGTGGAATCCGCCAAGAGGATCGCCTTCCTCAACAATTATCTGGAGGTATTTTGTTGCTATCATGGTTCCACCCTGATAGAAGAATGGGCTGACATGATCTCAAGAGGCCATAACAACAAACCCTTCAATTGCTAACTTGTTGCTGAGCTCATGTAGCTAGGGGTCCAAGGTGGATGTCAGTCATTCAAGAAAAAAAGAATAAAGAAGGAAAAAAACACACCTTTGTTACAACATCATCTGCCCAAGTCTTGGTATTAGCCATAAGTGTCTTTGTTGGGCGAGTTCAAGCCACCCTCAACGGTAAGTCTGTTTTGCTCCGGTCCTTCAGAGGGTTTATATAAGATTTATGTTTGAATCACTCTTGGATTTTGGAATCAAGGCATCTCCATGCCTTAGCAATTTCTTTGTTTTGTTGTCCTATTTCTTTTCGTCCTGTTTGACATATCTTCAACAAAAGAAATAAATAGGGAGAAGGGTAGCTACAAAGCAACTCACCTCCTTTGAGCATGTTCTTGACATCTGAACTAAGGGCTCGGTAGTTTTTCCAAGAATTGCTTTCACGCTTACGGCCTTGTCCAAGGTACTTTGAAAGTGCAACAGCCAGTCGCTGATGCTTGAACGCCACAAGCATTATTTTCTTCTGGTACTCATGGTATATCTCCTCTGCCTCAGTTTTGATAGCTTGATTGAGTCGTTGGTATTGAACATACTCCTTCACAATTTGAAGGCGACGAAGTTCATCAAGGGGCTTCTGCTTGAGTAACAAGAGTTCTGATTGGGGTAACAAATCATCCTGCGGTGATTCCGTATCCTGACTGTTTGAATTGTTTGATACTGACAGAATGCTGGGAGTGGGGTGATTAATTGTCTGTGGAGTGTGGTTGTCAAGCTGAGAGCTAGTATGACAAAACGCAGGATGAATGGTGTCTTCTGCAGTGGCGCCAGGGAGATTTTGAGTTAGTAATGTCGTGTTTGGTGTGCCATCAGCATAGGACCTTCCACGGTGGGGACCTAAAATGTGTTTGTAGCGTCAAGTATAAAATTCATTCCGACTATCCTCATTGTGCTCCATTCTGCTCTGTTCGAGATTGGGTGTCGCGAGGTTATTGAGTAGGGAGCTGAGGCTTGACGTCAGCATCTGGGAATTAGGAAGGTGATTTTGAAGACTTCAAGGATTGCGGGCGGATGAAGAAAAGGTGTAGTGGGGTGTAGTAGAACGCGGCTGCTGATGTCTGTTGATTTGTTGATAGGAGGCTTGGTGTCTGGACGCGCAGCGTCTTCCAGGTTTGGAGTATGCTATGCGGTGTGAGTGGCAGACGTCGCGAAGGTCGCGAGGTGGTGTGGTAATGAGGGGAGGGTTGTTCGGGTCAGCGGGGTTGGGTTGTAAACCTTTGCGGAAAGACGCAGCTCTCGAATGAACTCGCAGGCTGCCGCGAGTCCGTTTCTCAGCTGCGTCTTGTGTTCATAGGTGAAGAAAACAGAGTGAGGAAAAAAGAGGAGTTCGGCCGCCATCCCAGTACAAGAGTATTTTGGAGAATCTAGATACAAGCATTTATGCTAATATTGAGTGTAAAACCATCACAACAAGAACATGATCTGAAGAGACTCACTCACTGCTGCTCACCACTCCCAACCACTCCCAACCATCCCAACCACTCTCAATCATGAACGCATCACCACCGTCGGGAAGAAAAGCCTTCTTGCTGCTCATCTTCACGCTCGCTCTCCTCCCGGTTCATGCGCTTCACCACTCAAACAACTGGGCCGTCTTGGTCTGCACCTCCCGGTTTTGGTCAGTCTCACACACAAACTAACCACACACATCGAATCACTACTAACTTGGATATTAGGTTCAACTATCGAGTGCGTCTAGGAAAATCGCTGTCTTGAATCATATACCTCTCACGTTGATCTCACTTTATCTTGGATCCCCGTAGCACATTGCTAATACCTTGGGCATGTGAGCTTGAGGATGGGCGCTAGCAACACAAAGCTATATACCGTTATTGATATCCGATCCGTTCCATTCTTTCCCAGGTATCGCTCCGTGAAACGACTCGGGATTCCAGACTCAAACATCATTTTAATGCTGGCCGACGATATGGCCTGCAACCCGAGGAACATGTTCCCCGGAACAGTCTACAGTAATGCTGATAGAAAGCTTGACCTCTACGGGGACGGCATTGAAGTCGATTATCGAGGAGAGGAGGTTTCGGTTGAAAACTTTATCCGGCTGTTGACTGGTCAGCAGCTCTCATCCACACCTCCTTGACCATGGGCTAGGTAGACTCAATCGATCCATGATGACGTCATTTTGGTCGAAAAGGGCGAGTGGTGGAAGGAACCCCCCGATCAAAACGGCTCATGACCGACGAGCGCTCCAACATCCTTGTCTACATGACGGGCCATGGGGGTGATGAATTCCTGAAATTTCAAGACTCGGAAGAAATCAGTGCATACGATCTCGCCGATGCCTTTCAGACCATGTGGGCTAAAAAGCGGTCAGCTTCTTGTTTGCTGTCTGGCTTGATCTATTGGGCTTTGAATCTGAGGATTCACTTTTATAGGTACAATGAACTGCTCTTCATGATTGATACTTGCCAAGCCAACACCATGACCACCAAGCTTTACTCGCCCAACATCCTCGCTACTGGCTCATCATCCAAGGGCGAAAATTCATATTCTGTTGGTCATTCGTTCATTCTTCCTTCCGAATACCAAACTCTCCTGAGTTTTGTTTTTTCTCCAACTTTGTGTTTTTCTGGTTTATTCACCCTAGCATCATGCCGATTCTGACATTGGCGTGGCGGTTGTGGATCGATACAGTCACTTTGTCTTGAGCCATCTGGAGGCCATGAACAAAACCTCCTCATCTACTCTTCAGGATTTTGTCAGTCACCCACCTCCGCATACCTCTCCTTGGGGTGATTTAGTAACCTGTCAAGTCTGTTATACTTTGCAGTTTAATGCATATTCCTCTGACGTTTTCCACTCGACCCCAGCGGCACGCACCGACCTATTCAATCGAACGATGAGCAAGGTGCATATGACGGACTTTTTTGGCGGCGTCAGCTCGGTAGAGCTAGCTCCATTGCCGCCCGGCGATGCGGGGAAGGCTGATGTTAGGGAGCCCGAAGCCATGTGGGAGGTAACGAGATCGCGATGGGATTCTAGCGAGAGAACTGCAGAAGATTCATTTACTCAATCTCAACCGTCCAGCGAAGATAACTGGCATAAGTTATCTGCCGTCTTTCTTCTCACATTTACCTTTTCTGCGCACTTTTTGGCTGCTTATTGCAAGTTTTAACTGGATCGCCCGCGTCGTGTCCAGTATCCTGCTCGTTTGCATTTTGAAACATCATTCACCATGCTTCACGCAAGAGTAGATTTCAGCGCAGCGCGCAAGAAATGCTTCCGGCCGTTGTGTGGACAGGTTCACATGCTGACACTTTGACTGAATCGTTCATGACATTGGTCGTTGTTGTGTTTCCCACATGCTCTATTCCGCGCGTGTTTCAACCGGATGAAAACGGAGGAGAGATGCGGTGGCCGGTCGGGGCTGCGAACGGACAAAGCAGAGGCCCTGGCGCAGCTTAGCGGCAACGATGCCTTACAATCGGTACGCGCAACTGGTTCCAGCGTTGGAATCCGCATGGATTGGGCCGGCTGCCGCTGTAACACAGCCTGGGCCAGCCCGCTTAATTGTCTCAGAGCGGCCTCGCAGCGATGAGGTGTGACTTGACGCGGTTGACACCGGCTCGGGGGACACATCCCGAAGTGCTGTCGTCGCCAAAATAATCAAGTTCGAGGGCCTTGTCGCGTTTGGACGCCGTCTGCGCGACACGGCCTTGCTCTGGAAGTTATCTTATCAAGCAGATGCTGGCACTCTCTCTGTTGTTGCGCTCCCCGCTCTCGCCCTTCGACACCTCCTCATTCACCTGTATCTTTGACACCTCTGTTTTATCACTCGTGCTGCCCGCATCGTCCTCACCGTACGTGCGTCGCCCGCTCTACTGCCATCCCATCTTTCACACACACTCTCTATCATCCTACAAATATCTGCACTACGTTCAGCGAGTTTTCTTGGTTTCCTTATCCCACCATACTGCATCTACGTCCTTTATCAGGGGTTTATTGCATCCTGTGAAGTTATTCATCTTTCACGATAAAGTTCTTGAAGATGATGGCGAGGATTCCTAGTAGCGGGGTGATGCTTTGTGCTCTGTTGACATGGATGCTGAGCCAAGCGATGGGGATCGAAGGGCATGTGCATGTGAACTGTCCGAAGTGCGGCGAGTCGGAGATGCGGACGGAACCATTCCAGGTGTATTGCGGAGCCCAGCTGACGTGTCAGTGCGGGTTTCCGACGGGAAGCCAGTGCCATGCGTACAGGGCGGGGGTCTATCAGACCTGTGAGACGCCGGGGTGCGGCTGGAGAAACAACCATTACGATGAGCTCTGTCAGGACGAGGACCATGGCCTCGAGCCCTGCAAGACCGCTCACAATCCCGACTCCCCGCATCCGTCAGCCCCTTAATCCGCGCCGCGTCCAGCCCAACCCGCACACCATGTAGCCATCAGACAAGAAACAGACATCTCTTTTCTTAAATCAATGAAAAGGTCCTCCCCTCAAAAAACAAAAAAGTCCTCCTCTGGTGATGAATGTTCGATCCGTTGGGATGCAGTTCTTACGCGACAGAATTGTCTGCTCATCACCGTCCACCCTTCGGCCATTCCACTCTTGCTTCCTTGTACTGTGTTTCTGCACTAGACAGCCGCAATTTCCAAGTTATATTTCATCATCAACAATGACTTCCCACAGTTAACATACATAAAGAAAAGGGGGGGTTACTTGAAAGTTATCCTTGTTTACATCTTGGAGAATCTTAATCAAGCGATGTTGTTCGCCCTCCACTTCGCCCCTTGTGCTGTGCGGAGAATAAGTGTGTGTTGGGCCAGGATATTTTCCGTCTTTCCCATGAGCACAATTGTCATGCTTTAAAGCAGGTTGGGCCTGTTACTCCTGGTGGAATGTTATCTGACTGGGGTATTCGGTGTTGATCTTCCTTACAACCAATGGCATACATACCATGCAGCAAGAGTACAGTGTGTGTGTGTGGATCTATCAAGACATTAGAGTCATTAATTTGCTTGAGGGATTGGGTCAATCATAGCATTACTGACATTAACAATGTAAACAACAGCAATTAGTGATTATGTAGTTACTTTTACAATTGACTGTTTTTTTCTTTTTTGCAGTCCAACCTGCCATTGCTCAATCCGATTCCAAACCTCATCTTGCGTGCCCAATTCCCCTAGCACTAGCCAGCTGCCAGACAGCCTCAACCCCTGGCCAGCCGGATACCGGGATCAGGTGGGCTCATCTGACCTCCGACCTGACCCGGAATCCAACCGGATTATTAATCAAAGCTAGCACGGTCTCCATACAAGCTACCAAGACAAGTGCAAATGATTGCAAAAATCTTGCCACATGCGTGGAATGAGCTGGAAATGCTTGAGAAGCTCAGGGGTCAAAATCAACTTACCTTGTCTTTGGATGGTTGGACCAATAATTCTGGAAACAGCATATATGCCCTGATGGCACTAAGTGCATAAAAGGAAATATTTCTTTTATATTCTGGATCTACACTCCAAGTGACACACTGTCACGCTTCAAATCTTGAGCTCAGCTTTGAACCAAATGCTGCTTCAAAAGCACACGCTATTCGACCAAACACTTATCCATTTCAACGCAAGACACTCAACCAATGAAAGCTCAACATTCATCAAATCAAATGCAATCATGCTTTTTGAACTTCAACTTTCACGTGAAGGAACTTCAAAATTTACTCAGCCAACTCAGCTTGCTAAATCCTTCTTTTTTCGGCTAGCACAGCGATACCCCTTCTGCCTGTGCTCAGAAACTAGTCCCTGACATAATCCCAATTCCTCAAAGTACTCTGTAACCTCAACCCGCAATAATCCCTCATCATCTTTGAATCAAATCCTTGGATATTCAAAAGGATTAATCAATCACTTAGCTGGCTTGCTTCGAAGCACACTCCATCCTTGCCTTTACTTTCACATATTACTCCTCCTGTGCTTCGACCCTCTCTTCAGCCTCATTTTCATCTTCGAGCTTGTACACTCCTTTTGCCAATATAAGCTCTTGTACTTNGCCTAAGGCACCATTCCCAACATCCTCCCCCCGCTTTTGGCCAATGTCCACATTGGCCTCAAACAAGCGCTCCTCTGCAATGGCGGATCCGCATCATCAGGAATCCCGGACTCAAGCTCTGCCGGTAACCCCGCATCATCAAAAACCTCCGCGGCTGAATCAGAGCCCAAACCGTTCTCCACACTTCCGCTTGAATCCTCATCCGGTTTAGCCGTCTCGTGGAAGGCCTTCAACCCGCGCGCATAAAACCTCTTGACATGAGACACCTACGCTTTTCTTTTCTTTTCAAAGGGGTAATGTCCAACTCCTCTAACTGATAACTCCCGTTCGGAAACTTGTTGACCATTTCCGTTGTGCCAACAATATCCCGACTTCCCCACCTTGCCAATTCTATTTCTTCCTCTCCCTGCCACACCTTTGACAGAAATCCACCAATGCCTGAGATGCAAACTGCCAAATTTACACTCACGTATGTGGCACAAGGTAGGGTTTCCACAACAGTAGAAGCTTCCCGGCACAATTGGGAGGACTTACTTTTACGCCTAAAGCCTCCGCTCCAATATTCCCGCATCCTGGCCAATCTCATCCTGGCCAATCTGCCGCTGCTTTTGCCGTGTTCCACCACCTTTTTACACCCACCACCCCTTCGTCCTTCTCCGGGAAATTGTTCTCCACCCGTGTGGAGCCACCAATTCCTCCCCACACCAACCCATGAGGAAACACCACCATGAATTCATCCAACACACTTGGAATATGGGTTTCCCCCTGCCTGGAATTCCCGCAATAAGTATGGACCCCAGGGCCCTCCTGTTGAGCGGCCTTTGAGGGACCAACTGGGACCTTTTCCCGCTTCCCTGTTGATGGGCTGTCCTTCACCACTGACCTCTGGACAAATAAGTGAAGTTCCTTCACTGCATCCAATCTTACCACTTCCTCCTTGGTCACCCGCTCCGCCCGGAGCAAGCCTCCTGACGACTCTTCTTGCGCCACCACCGATACCGCTTCTGCGGTCTCCTCCATCAACTCCATCATGTCGTTCAACTCTGGAAACAAACTGGTCCTCCCATCCCGCAATTGACAGATGAGATTCAGACTGTAAAGCCGACGCTGGACCCTCCCAAACCTGAGGGGATAAACCCTTGAGGAAGCTCCGCTTGACCAACACAGGTGTTCCGATGATGACCTTGTTCCGATTCAAATGCCCCAGAATGTGATCAAAAGTGGAAACAAACTCATCAAATTCCTGCTGGTCATCCACCCCGCCCTTTTCCACCTTCTCCACTGCCAGAATCTCCAAATTGCCCTCCTGAAGCCGCTGCCAATGCATTCCCCACTTCTCCAACATCTCCTCCTTGAGCTTCTGTCACGTGTTGAACTTCTTGGCTCAGCTTCGAACCAAATGCTGCTCAAAAGCACGCACGTTTTGACCAAACATTTATTTATCCATTTCGACGCGAGACACTCAACCAATGACAGCTCAACATTTGTCAAATCAAATGCAAACCTGCTTTTCAAACTTCGACTTTCACGCGAAGGAACTTCAAAGTTTACTCAGCTAAAACTCAGCTTGGTAACTCCTTCCTTTCTCGGCTAGCGCCGCAATAACCCTTCTTGCCTGTGCTCAACAACTTAGCCTTTGACCTAACCCAATTCATCAAAGTACCTTAACCTCAACCAGCAATAATCCCTCATCATCTTCAAATCACATCCTTGGATATTTGGACGGATTAATCAATTGCTTAGCTGGTTCGCTTCGAAGCACACTTCATCCTTGCCTTTAATTTCATCTATCATTCCTCCTGTGCTTTGACACTCTCTTCAGCCTCAGTCTCATCTTCAAGCTTGTACACTCCTTTTTGCATATATAAGCTCTTGTACTTTCTTCATTCTTCTCTCTTTTTCCTCAGTTAATTAATATTGTGGATTTTGCACCTTATCCTTTCCAATAGCCATTGCCCTGTTGGTTACCTTCTTCAAACGTAAGTTAAACTATCTTTGACAAACTTTGAAGTCATAAGTTATACATCTTTCAAGCCACCTCTCTTTGAACTTGAGTTAGTTATCTTCAATACAGATCTGAGTTATCTTTCCCCTCATCTTCAAACATCTCCTTGTGCGCTTTGTCCAGCCAAATCTCCCCGAGTACGTTGGGTTGGTCGTATGACACACACTTCCGATAACATCTTCTTGGCAACAAAAGGTTTGCTGAATTCAAAGCAAGTCAAGTGGCATCAATTATCCACCGTTGTCACAGACTTGCCATCAACTATGATCAAGCTCTGTGTAAATTTTCCTTATAATTGCCTTTGGTTACTTTGACTGATTTGCTATTCTCCATCCATAGAATAATTAATGAGGAATTTCTGCACATTCAGAAAGTGCACATTACCTTGCATGTTTACAACTTCATTGCAAAACAACATGTTGGTCATGCCATGATGGAAGACACTGCAAAGGGAAACAAACCCTTGTGAACTATTTTATGACTGCCAGATTCTGGAGGGAGCATCTATCTTTGTGGCAGAAGTAAAACAGCCTCCAGCAGGGTCTCCAAACTCTTTGTGAGACACACTGGTACTCAATGGTAAGGGTTTGTCTAGCCATCCAGTCCCATGAAGGTGGCTTTTGAAGATTCCTGGAGATGGACAGGGGCCCAGTCATTGATACTCCTTCACTGACTGAAGGTGTCATTAAATTAATTGATGATCAAGACCACTTCACTGCAAACCAAGTCCTCATCAGTCTATTGAAGCCAGTATTCAACACCATTACCAAGCTGAAACAGTCTGTGACAACACTTGCCAATATTTCGAAGGAGTTGATCAACACATACAAGAACATTAGTGAAGTTGATATTTCTTCAATATTTGAAACTTTCAAGCAGAATTGCCTTGATGTACTTCACTTGCAAACTGAGGTCTTCCACAAATAAATATACATTATTGGGTTTTTCCTTCACCTGACCTATCAACAGATTGCTGTTTCCAAAAAAACATTCACTTTCAGATATAGGTCAAATGATTCTTCATCTTTCCAAAGATTGAAATATGGCAAGATCAGAGGCTGCTCTTATTCAAGAGTGAATCAATAACTACTAAAACTCCATATGTCCCTTCAACTCAAAGAATGTTGAGAAGCCCAATTGTTGGCTCATGGTTCCAATCACACCTTAGTCTGAGCCACTGAAGAAACTAGCCATTGGGGTCCTTCAGTGTGTCCCTGGTGTTGAGGGACTATTCTCAATGATGAACACAATGAAAAATAAAGCCAGGAGCCAATTATCCACAACAACTTTGAAGATGATGGTTCATATCAAGCTACATCTTCTTCAAGGTGATCCTCTCCTGGCACCTTGCAAGTCCCAAAAGAGAACAAGAGACGACTCAGAGTATGAGAGCATGAAGGCTTATAATATTTTTTTCACTCCCACTGATCTTGAAGCCTTTAAAAAGGGGGTTTTTACTTAAGAACAGACCACCATCTTAGCTTCAAGGGAGGACACCTTCATGGAGACACCTTTCCATTTAAAATTGTGGAATAATGAATTTATTATCATCAAAAATGTTTCAATTTGACCCTCAAACATATCAATGAAAAATAATCCAAAAATTTAAAATTATGACCTGCGACCCACCCTTGTGGTACAGGTTTTGAAGGTGCAACCCACCCCCAGTGTTGTGGGGATGTCCAATGGGTTGCACCTTCAATCTGTATGGGTCCCATGTGGAAGACCCTTCATTTTTCCATTGTTTGGCCAATTTGGCTCTCCAGTGGTACAGTTGTGTA
>LAVV01006437.1:1977-18170 GCA_001263375.1 Puccinia sorghi
CCCCCATTTCCTGCACGCTTTCTGCCATTGATTCACACTGTCCGTTGCACCACCCCAATTCAGTAGCCTCTGAATCCGCCTTGCTTCCTGATCCCAAACCCCTTGTACTCCCAATTCCAGTCTATATTCTCCTCTGATGCCCGTGTAAGTGCCTGGAATCCCCTAATGAATGCCACCACCTTTCCACCCACTTTATTCCCTCTGTTGCTCTCTGCCATTGCCTTTCAGCCCACACATTCTCTGCTGCCAACAAAAGCAAATTAACTCTTTTGCTCAGCCCAAAAAAAGCTCCGAAAATACTTTCCTTTGTTTGTAGAACTGCCTCAGCTTTCCATCCACACAATGCCATCACGCCTATGAAGACTCCACACCAGTGGAGCAACTAAATCCAAATTGAGTGACTAAATTTAGTTTATTCACTCAATTTAGTCCCCCTGTTGGAGATTCTCTTCCTGGGATTAAGATGGCCACCCCTTTGAACCTATCTCTTCCCTCTCACTAGATTTATCTAATCCTCTCTTTATCTCAATACTTGTGCTTTTTTGAAGCACTCCCTCATGCATTATCATGTATTTATTGTCCTCTTTCATCCAAGTGTCTCGTTTACACATCTAAATATTGATGAATAATCAAACTCCAATATTGTATGAATCTTCAAATCATACTATTTCTAAATACCAAACTTTTTTTGGTGATCAAAATAGATGACAGTAGGTTCCCACCACCAAAAAAAAAAAATGGAATTTAGATTAAGCAATACAAACTGACATGAAGTCCTCCATTGCTTCCTCAGAGCAAGAAAGGCCAACAAAAACTAAATATCAGAAAAGGTGATTGCAGTGATGGTAAGACGATAGTTCCATGATGGATAGTGGCAATTCCAATCTTTAAGGTGTCAACAATGCAAAAGGGGGAAGATAAATTGTGGTTATATGGGTCTTGGCTCTGGGCTCAGAAATCATCTTTAGCAATCTTCATCTCTGTAATTAAAATTAGTATCTTGGAAAACCTTACAAAAAAAGTTAGACATCCTCAGCTTCCAAGCATGCACAGCTGCACTTCTGAACTACAAGCACCAAGACCAATCAATAAGCAACTGATGAAAGGTGAAATGAGGCTACTGAATTGATTCAATTCAATCCTGATGTCACTTGTCATCAGGTGATCATTGATTGGTCCTGGTGCAGCTTGTCTGATTATTTACATATAAATACTGAATGCAGGTAAAAATAATTTGATGTTACCAGGAATGTGGAGAATAAAGGGAGTATGGCCTGGAGTTTGCTGCATGTGACCTGACATGTATTCATCATAAATCTTTCCTGGTGTGTGTGAGAATCTTCCTAGACATTGCGGAGTCTTTAAAGGCAATGCGGTAGCTGCGGGTCTCAGAAAAATCTTCAGCTGATGGCATGGTCCACACAGTAAGCTGATGCAGGAAAAAGTAAACAAAACGAAGTATCTTCATGAATTTGGTTAGGCTGAGCAGATTATCTTTTGCTTTTGTCAGCACAGCAGCAGAGATAAGGGTACGGTTAGGGGGGGTTTGGTTTTGGTGGCTTGGTGGGTACTGGAGGAAGATTGGGCCAACAAGAGTTGCTTCAGAGGGCGCTGCGGGGGAAAACTGAGCTGACTGAGTAGCCAGGGGGGTCCGGAGTTTTCACAGCAGGGGGAAGAGTGGGCTGAATGCAGGGGAGGTCAAATTGGGGTGGTGATGCAGGGAATGGAAATTGGCAAGGAATTCAGGAGGGGGGGGCAGGAACCCAAGGGGAAGCGGGAGGTGGGGGGAGTTAAGTTGTGGGAAGGGGCTGGAGTCTTGTAATTTTTATCATCCTATCATCTATATAAAAAGACAGAAAAAGAAGTGGGGGTTTTCAAGAGTCAAGCAAACCTTCATAACATTCAAGGCAGAATAATAAGAATCTCTTTCCGGGCTGAAACAGAAAAGAGCAGTGAAAGGGAGTGTTTATTATCAGAGTGGGAGAAGTTCAGCTTACTAGTGATTCCAGTTATCCACAAAAAAACCCTAGATTACCCAATTTCAAGGAGAAGAACTCTCAGTGCCCCTACAGATATTTTTTCTTTCCACAACATTTTATCAAATGAAATATGATTAAAGGGAAAATAAAATTTCCAGAGGGGGGTTACACAAAGATTATCCCAGAGTGGGGAACTGATCTTTCCTTTTAAACAGATACAGGAATTTGAGCAAGGTCTAAATTAAACTCAAGTGGCAATTCACTTACTCAATTTTCAATCACTTTGGAATTTTCCTGAAATGCTAGGAGGTTAGTAACCTATATCTCTAATAAGTCCATGTTTTTTCAGGCTATGAGTGGCTGGAGATGATACATAGGTGAAATTCAAAAATGTTGATAAATAGTTGTGCCATGTCAGAGAGTTTCATTAATGATCTCTAATCAAGTTGATGGAGCAGCTTGGGATTCATCTTGGAAGTTAATTTTCTATGGGGTTTCTTTTTTACCCTCACAAGATTATATAAGACTCCAGCTTTGATCATCTAGATGTGGTGGTGCCACGGAATTCCATGTTTTTGTTTTAAAAACCAAATTGTGTATCAAATTCATGCTTTTGGCACCCATTGTGATTGATGTTTTTTGAGCCATCAAGAACTCTTCAGTGAATAGGAAAGGGCTAAAAATTAACCTAAGCCCAAGTAATCCCTTGGAAGGTTTTAGGGTTTTAAAGTTGCAGGCTGATATAGCTAGTTTTGCATACCCAATAAATGGGTGTTGGACAAAATGATTGGAAAATATATGCTTCAAGAGTATGATTTTGGGAGTTTTTTTTTCCCAAATTTCATACCTTCCAGGTCTTCATGGGTTCAATATTCCTTAAGATTTCCCTCATGGCAGCATCCTGGGTAAACTTAATGGCTTCTGGCTTGATATTTTTTTGCCTTTCTTGTCATTCTTGCAGGTTTCTTTTTTTTTGCATTTGGAATTGGTTCTTGTTGACAGTCTCTCAAATCTTGAAGCTCCTTGGAATTGGTTCTTGTTGACAGTCTCTCAAATATTGAAGCTCCCCTTTCCTTGCTTACTTTGACTTACATGGCAGGTCTGAAATCTCAAGAAAAAAAGCATAAGTATGTAAGACATGTAGCCCCTGTGAAAGAGGAAATGGAAAAACAAGATCACAATTGTTTCTACTGAGATTGGGAGAGTGTTTGAATTCTGAGATGAAAGCTGTGGAAAAGGTGATCAAGGGCGCAAGAAAGGAGAAGTGACTGGGGACTGTGAAGTTGGGTGGCTCACAGAATGTGGCTAAAGATAGGGATGGCAAGAGAATTTGAAAGAATCAATAACTTGATTTCTTTGGTCTAGGATATTTTTTATAGACTAGATAAAATGGTTCAAGTTGTGGGAATGAGAAATGAATAAGAAAATAAAGTGAATAAACTTAACAAAAGAGGGACATTAATCCGCAGATATTTTTCAAGTCAGATAGCAAGCTGAGAAAAGACAGGAAGACATCATAGAGAAATGAGTTGTTGATTTTACTACTAATTGGTGTGCAATAATTACTCAACTGTGTACATCATACAAAAACAGACTACTTGATGAATACAAGCCAGTTCAACTTAAGAATACCTTAAGATAGAGAAGAAGGAGAAATGAAACTGAGATAGGGATGAGTTGAAGTTTCAACAGAGAGTGTCTGGGGTTTTGGGGTTGGTGGGTAATCATGGACATTTTAGCATTTCTAATCTAGGTTTAACTTAAACAGAACACTCCCAGTCAAATTACAGGACCCTTAAATATGTACCTCTGAATGTTAAAAAGAAATAGTAATGAATCTATTTGTCTGACCTATGTTGATGCCGCTGCGGAAGGGCAAGTCCAAGAACCATGACCTTAACCTCTCCTGTCCCCTTCTACGTATACTAGATGAGTTGACACCATCTTTCTTCTCCATTGGCTACCTGGGCTCCCTTATTTTTTATTCTGGACCACCTGTACCTTTCTATATACAGCTGCTTGACCATTACCCCTTACACTCACCTCTTCTTACCATTCCAATTCCTTATTCTGTTCCTATTTGCCTTTTTCACCGCCAACCTTTGTTTCAATTGAGATCCCTTTTGTGGGGTCCAAACTGAGGTCCCCTCCGGGATTGTCATCCACTGAAAAAAAGCCTCACTCAACAGCCTGCAGTTGACATGCAGAAAGTCCCAGAAAGCTTCTGTTGTTACTCCAAACTTTCTCCATGAGTGATTCAACCAAGCTTTGATGCACAGTCACTGTGCATAATGCACAGTGACTGTTCTAAAACATCTACATATGCAAACAGGTAGAGTTTGGATGACATCTTGGCTGAAGCATGCTGCATGTCAACTGCAGGTAGCTGAGTGAGTTTTTTTTGCAGTGATCCGCTTTCTGTTAGATTGCACAATGAGTTTGGCCATGATTGTTGGTTCACCCTCTAGCTTGGTGTTTCCAAACCAGGACTTGAAGTAAGTGCAGGTGATACAGACTTGCAGATTTGCAACAATCCGGATGAAGAAAGGGAAGGGTCTCCAATTGCCAACAACAGGTTGTACGCAAATAATCACAAGTGGTAGATTTCTTGGAATACTGCCCATTAGATGGGAAAACACTCAAACTTACCACCATCATATAACTGCAGTACAATGCTGGGCACTACAATTTCTGGTAAGTGGGCTGACTCTCCTCTTGAAAAATTACAAAAAATTACAGGCTGACTTGCTCCGTTTCCTCAGGAACTATCACTGCAAAAAGAAACTTGATCAACTGCCTGCAGTTGACATGCAGAAAGTCCCAGGAAGCTTTTGTTGTTACTCTAACCTTTCTATGAGAGGGTGATTCAACCAAGATTTGATGCACAGTCACTGTGCAGTTTGCACAGCAACAGTGCCAAAAAAATTTACATATGCAAACAGATGGAGTTTGGATGGCAGTTTGGCTGGAGCATGCTGCATGTCAACTGCAGTCAGTTGAGCAAGTTTTTCTTGCAGTTTATTGATCTCAGATTCTGAGACATTTGCATCAGATTGAACCTGATCAGGGGCAGCATTTTCAAAAGGATCTGGCAATGTTGAACAAACATATGGGGAGCATGCTGAAGTCCCACCAAGCCTGGTCAGCAACTCATCCCCCTGCTCAAATTAAGATACAATCAGCCAGCAATGTGGGCTGGATAACCTTCATCCATCAAAGGTGAGCCCTCTCCTCTTTTCTTGATTCCTCTTTTTTCCTGTGAAAAAGAATTTCACCCAACACTCTAAAACAGCCTTTGGGCTCCTGCTTGGCAACATTCACACTAACCCGCCATGGAATCATCAATTCTTTATTTTCCTTGACACCTTCCCCCTCCACAGTCCTAAATTGAACTCCGTAGAATTCAGAGAAACTGTTGATCGAGAAATTGAGTTCACCAAGTAGCAGATTCTTAAAGCTCTAAACAATCCCAGTGCTTGGAACTATCTCAGAGGGTTAGCAAAAAATCTACTTCCAGACCCTGATACTCTCTTTATTCTTTAAACTAATCTCATTTAACTTCCCCCACAATAATAAAAACTAAAAAAGAGTGTTGAAGAGAGGTTCCATCCCTTTGAATTATGTTGAAGAGCTTCTGATTCCGTTGACAAAGACTGCAAACAGATTGGATGTCGAAAGCGGCTGGCCAGCCAATCTCAACAAGCACTCATATCTCACTGTCCCAGCAGTGGTGGAGCTACTGGTAGACTCCTACTTCAGGTCACAACCAAAAGCCAAGAATTCCTTGGAAGAATGTCTTGTTTTAACACATCCACATCACCAAATATTTGGCTTAACTCCAAATTTCTTCCTCACTTGTTTTTTTCTCTCAAACGAAAGCTTTTTTGTGGTTTACTTGCTGAGAGAATTGATCCAATCTGGAAAGGCTATTAGGAATTCCGCTCTCAACGGGCTATGGGCAATCAAGCGACGGCCATACTCCAGCAAAAATAAAGTAACAAGTTCAGTTTTTACTAATGTTTGATGTGTATCATTGAACAATTGGTATCTTAGGTTTTACCCTATAATGTAGCTGCTGCATAGTTAGAATGTAGCTACTTTATGTGTGTAATCCGAGTTTTTTCCAACACTGGCCTCAATCTGTCAGCCAAGGTGGATTTATACTGATACTACTGAGGCATAGACAACTTCCGCTACACCCGAGCTAATACAATGGACGTGGTCAACTCAGAACACATATTTCTTAGCTATACTTTGAAGCCAGCGGCAGAGCCGCCGTTGAACGCTAGTTCGAGATGTGCAGTGTTTCTGGTGTGTATGTTGCCAAGGAAGTGTCTCATATGACAAAAAGATGCCAAGCCAGTATGCTACGTAAGCCAATAATGATCCGCCGGACCCTCGTAGTCGCATGCGGATATATGGTCTAGCGGATGACCCCGGATAATCTGGGGAGAGATAAAGAATGGCCCAGCTGATAAACGAGGTTTCACCAACCTCAGAAGCACTGGGACATAGTATCTCATCAGCAGCGAGTGAGGAACGGGGTGATGAGCTGTTGTGCGGAGACATGATGCGGTCGGGTCAGTGACTCGTGTCGATAACCACAACTCTTTTCCCTTCCTCGGATAACTAACTGGTATAGAAATCTCTTTCCACTCACCACTGCTGTTGACAGAAAAGATCACTAACTTCTTTCCTTCGACCAGCAACAAGTGCTTTTTCTTTTTTTGAAGAAGAAAACTGGTCTACAGGATGGCTCCCTTCCAACCCATCCGAGCCGTCGTGACACTGAGCCTATTCGCGACCTTGGGACTCCTCCATCTACTCCATCTAATCTCGCATGCAATCAAGCTGACCGTCTCGGTAATCAGACGGATGCTGGACGAAATGAACGAGCTGCTGATCGGCTGTGGGATGCGCAAACGGGACGTGCAGCAGGACCTGCGCTCGCTTAAGAAACGTCCGGCCCATCTCGCCCTCATCTGGATCCCCATCAACTACCAACTCCATCGACTCTTCTCCCTCCATGCGTTCTCCCTCCTCCCCCTGGATCACTTCCAACGACTCCGCCGCCAACAACATCTCGAACTCCTCGCAATCATGGACAACTTGTCCAAAATCATCCTCTGGTCAATGCAGGCTGGCATCAAAGAGATCACCTTCTATGACGAACGTGGTCCGTTCTTTCCCCTCCCCATAAAACCTAAAAAGATCTGAAAGTTTAATCCTCTCCATAATCAAAATTTCAACTAACCCCCTTTCACCTCTCTCATCACTTGCACGAATACGACGAGCCAGGATTAATCAAGGCACACAAGATAGAGCTGATCCAGCACCTAGCGAATGACCCGGCATTCATGAGGGGAAACGAGAACATTTCGCGGATCACGATCGAGCCGAAGCTAGCGGAAGAAGTGCCGATGATGACCAAGTTTGAGATCAACTATCAACAACAGATAAGCAAAGCCACGTGCACCACACAGGCCGACAAGTCGGCTCATTGTATCACTATCAACCTGATCGACCGTCAGCAGGGCCACCAACATCTCGTCAAAGTCACCAAGGCCCTAGTGGAAATCTGTAACTCAAATAAAAAACAACCCAAACTCAACCTCCAAGACCTTAACGTCAAAACCATCGGCGAGAAAATCTGTTGTACGCTTCCATTCCCTCTCGAGGTTTTTAACAAAACCATGCTCATTTGTTTCTGCTTGCGTGTAGCCACGTCCATTGGTCTGCCTGACTTGATGATTGTTCTGGGCGGAAGGTCATTGCGCTTCCGAGGCTTCCCACCGTGGCAACTAACGCTGACGGAAATCTAGTTGCGTATTTACTCCCTCCCCCCTTCCTTTCCTTTGTTTTTTTTGCCAACACAGGAAAGGAAACTGAGACAGTCTGTATTTCCTTTAGTCATGCCAGGTCTTACGCCATCTTGCCTTATAGGATCCGCTACTCCGAATATCTTGCCGCCTTGAACCTGTTTGCAAATTGTCAACAACGCGTCGGAAGGTGAAACACACACACACACGCAAAATAAAACCCAACAAAAAAAAAAAAAAAAAAAACGGAGAAAAAACATTACTCTATGACTTGTGTGTTTAGCAGTAATACGTTTGGCTCTCTCTTGCTTGTTTGCTTGGTATAGACATGTAGAGAAATAGTGGTGGTGTGTGCGTGTTCGAAACACGAAACAAGGTGTACTACAATGTTGCATGCACCTGTGTGCGTCTGTAGAATGCGATGGGATTCGCACTGCTAGGGCGGGGGGACGTGGACATACTTGCTCCTCTTCTCGCCATTTATAGTATTGATGTGTGTATCCTTGCGCACACCAAGAAACAGTTTATCTCTCTCTCTCTCTCTCTTCATCGCGACAAAAACAGCCATACAAGGACCGAGAAATTAGGGAGAGAAAATGCTGCAATCTCTCTGGTTTTTATTTAAAAGCAATAGGCTTGTTTTCAAAAAGAAAGAAAAAAGGGGGATAGAAAGAAAAAGTGCGTGATGGGAAGAGCATGCATTCAAAGAAGAAAGATGGGGGGAAAAAAATGAGCGTTGTTCGTGATTGGAGGAGGTGTCTTTTCGAGAAACGTGGACGCAGATTTCTTCTTCACTTGGACTTGGCTGTCTCGCTGTCCCCCTCCCCTGCTACACTTCCCGGCTCACAAACTCTATCCAACTTCAAATCTCTTCAAGCTCCCAAGCCAAAAAAACACCTCAAAAAACAAATGTGAAGGGAAAAAGAAGGAGAATCTAGGAGGATATTTAAGAGAAGAAGGGTTCAGTTTTTCTTCTTCTTTTTAGGTTTTTTTTTCTTAGAGGCGGAGGAAGGTTCAGAGGGGACGAGTGAAGAGTTATGAAGTTCGTCGTCGGAGAGAGCAGGGCTAGAAGAGGAGGCCGCGGAGGCGGGTTTGGGAGGAGGAGGGACCGAGGCGGGCGGAGTGGCGACGGCTTTCTTCTCGCCCTCGCCCTTCGCCTTCGCTTGGGCGGCCCGGATGTTATCTAGCATCGCTTGCTTCGCTTGCGATACGGGTGCACTCGGCGCAGGGGCGGGAGCTGTCGCGGGTTTCGCGGGCCCCGCCGGTACCGCCGGCTTCGAGCCGAGGATCTTCAGCTCGCCCGGGTTCGGCGTAAACGGCCTGCCGGCCGCAATTTCCGCAGCTACACAAATGTACAAAAAAAGTTGACATGAATGGATGCTGCTGCAGCTGGGGGAGGCGGATTGGTGGGCAGGAAATGCATGGCAAGGAAAGGAAGGACAGACCTTTGAGGGCACGTTGATTGGGGATATCTTTGTAGATTTCCTGGCACATGGTCGCCTGGAGAGCCTCCGAGGCGATCGAGAAGATGACGCTCCCCCAGCCTTGCGAGTACTCCTCTGCCTCTGCCGCCACCTCCGATAGCTCCACGTCCAGCTCCTTCTCCGCCATCAACAGTCGCTCCCATAACTCGTCCCCTACCAGACCCTTCTGTAATAGGTTCATCAAGGCTTGCTTCGATTCTTTCAGCGATATTATCCGCTTCACATCCGTCATCGCCCGGGCCAGTAACGCAGCTTTTTTTTTCATAATTCCGTTTTCATGCCCTCCATCAGCATTCTACATCCCACGCATACACACACACACACGCAAGCGACAACCTCATACTCACCAACTAAGACCGGCTGGGAAGGAGGTGGATCCATGCTCAGCAAGCTGACGTAGACGTCCCTTGCGGTATGGGGATCAGGGAACCATGGTGGGGGAGGCTTGCGACCTACAAAAGCAAGTGAAGCCCACTCAGCATTTAAAAAAGAAGAAGAAGAAGAAGACATATCTCTACAGATGTAGGGAGACTCACGCAAGGCACGACTTCGGTAGTGGCGAGAGAAGAGCCACAGGAGGCCGACGAGGAAGGTGATGTAGCCGAAGGGCACATACAGAGGCAAGGCCATTTGCTCGCTTTCTTCTCTGTCCGGACGCCGCTCTGAGAGGAGAGGAGACGAGCCTTGATGTTGAGAGGATCCAAGTTGTGAGGTGGACCCAGATCTCTATTTTTTCTTTCTTGGTTTAAAAGAGAGCGAGGCTTCCCCCGCAGCCTTCCTTGCCCGCTGTGTCGCTGTCCTCGCCCCCCCGTCCACACTCCGTGTCACCCGGGACACACGACACGTATTACAACTCCATCCACGTCCACAGTCGCTTCTTCTCCGCGACTTGCCTCGTACTGCCACTCCTACTACCACATACTATCTGAGCGAGGACTGCCAAGTTTCGGCCAGGAAGCCCTGCAGGGTTGACTATGCTTGACACTCCGGGATGCCAACGAAACTGCGAACCGTCGGACTGTCTATTGTTATCGATGACCATCATCACCATCATCCAAGTCGCTCAAACACTCAGAAGATGCGATCTATCAAGTCTCAGCATTGCTTGCACCAGCTTTCCACAGGATCAATCGCTGTCTCATCGAGACCACTCCGATCCGGGCCCTTCACATTGGTCAAATAGCGCAGATTAGCATAGTGGCCCACTGTGGGTTATGGTCCTCAAACTCCATATTATATTGGCCGGAGCTGGATTTAGAATCATGCTTTCTCATTCCAAAATTCCGGATTGTCTGGGGGCAAACAGAGGTGGCTAAATCTGAGTATTTACCCTCTGTGAACATTGCTACATATAGAAACTCTTGCAGCTTGGTTTGTGTCATTTTGTGTATGTCAAGCCAGGGGGGTTGCTATAAGACTAGAAAAGAATATATTCATATTTTGACTGAGCTCTTGCCAATATCAGGTGAACTAACATATTGTATTTCCCATGAACCTTGGACACAAAAATTAATTTAAAAGCTTGTTGTAGTATGCTTCCCAGGGGTGAATTGGGGTTTTTAATTGGTATTGTTGTTTCCAACATGAAAGATTCAATCATTACATCTGTGCATATTCAAAATTTGAATCAGTGAAAACTACAGTCTCATTTCTTAGTCAAATCTTTGGCCATGGCTGCTTTTGGGGTGGATCTCTTCCAACCCAATTGACCAGCTCCAACCTGTACCAGCAACAAAAATAGCAGTGAGGACACCACTGATCAAAATAATGTTTGTTCTTTCTTTCAAGGGCAAACCAAACAATTGTTGAGTCTATGAGGGCAACTTTCAATGTGTCTCAAGTGAAGAAGTACTTCTGGCCGGAAATTTTGAAATCTTGTTGCAGGATGCTAAATCAAATTCCACAAAAAGGCAAAAAGGATTCTCCTTAGTTCAAAATGCACGGAAAGGAACTCCTCCCAATTTTCTACATCCATTGGGAACTCCTACTATCATTGTCAATTTGCTTAGGGTCAAGGGCAGGAAATTTCACCCCAAAGGAGAGGAAGGGCTGCTTGTGGGTTTTGATCCCACTTTACTTTCCTATTGGATTCTAACTCCTTCTGGTTCAATTTTTAAATATGTTCATTTCTTAAAGAAATTTTATCAAACTTCCACAAATTTGACTCTGGACAATGATGTAGCCAAGCTGAAACTCTCCAATGATAGAACTGCAAGGGAAGGAGGTCACCATGATAGTGGATTGCAGAACGTTGACCATTGAATCACGAGGAGATGGAGGATGATGTCAACAATGAGAACAATCAATTCAATGCCTCAGATGAATACAACAAAGAAATTAAAGAAAAACTAGCCAATCAAAATCCTCCACAATCAATTCCAGAAGCTCCACTGACAAGAAAATTGAGGGATTGATTGATCATCAAACCTCCAGATTGTTAAAGATTTCATCATTACTGCAAACCAAGAACAGTCAAATCAGCAATTTGTTCAGAGGAATCAGATCTTTGGATTGATGCCATAGACACTGAGATGGAATCTATAGAAAGATATGAAGACTGGGAGAATTACTATGAAGAACCATCAAATACCCTTGACACCACGTGGGTTTTCAAGATAAAAGAAAATTCTCATGGAGAACCACTCAAATTCAAATCTTGTCTATGTGTACAAGGATTCAATCAGATCTACAACACTTATTTTGAAGAAATGTATGCTCCTACCAGCAAACCAACTACACTTTGTCTCTTGCTGCTTTAGGCAGTCAGCAAATCCCTCAAAATTCTGCAGTTCAATGTTCAGGGAGAATTTCCTCATGCCCCCTTGAGTGAAGAGGTCTACATACACACTCCCAAAGGATGTAAACAAACCTCACCCTATCTCAAGCTGAAGAAGTCCCTGTATGGACATATCCATGCATGTATGCATGTAACAATGGGACCTCCTCCATCTTCTTCCATGTTTATGACTTAGTACTTGTTGGACCCAGAAACAACTTCAAAGACAAGTTTGCTGAAAGATTCAGCAATTTGGCATGTCATCCTCCCAACACGTTGCTTGGCATGAAATTCAAAATAATTGGCAAAACAAATTGCTTGTCTCAACCAAAATATATCAATCACGGAAAGAAACTTGGACTAATGGAATGTAGACCCAGTTCTACTCCTCTCATGCCCAACTTACAACTCAGTGAAGCAAGTGACAAGGACCACATGGAATTCAATCAATTGAACATTAAATATTGGTCTACTATTGGTCTTCCAAATTACATAGCCTCTAACACCTGACCTGACTTGAGTTTTTCCTTTTCAAGCCTAGCTAGATACTCCGTTAAACCTGGACCGTAACATTGGAAGGAAGTCAAGAAAAACCTTTGTCACACTCAAGATCTCAAATTCACAATTTATCCAGTCAAACCCTCCAAACGTTTGTCAATATATAGTGATGCTACGTCGGGTGACAATCCTGAATCTTGTACCTCTCAAAGTGGTTATCTTTGCTATCTCCTTGGTTCATTAATTCCTTGGAACAGCTGCCAACAATGCAGCATCACTTATTCATCAACAGAAGCTGAACTAAATCCTCTGGCCAAGTTGTTTCATGAAGGGGTTTGGCTGAAAGCCCTGATCAATGAAATGTGGAATCTCCAAATCAAATCTGCTGCTCACTTCATTAGCAACAAAGAACTTCACGAACAACTCACTTCAGACAACAAGACTTTCAAAGAACGCTACTGTACCAATCCATAGACAACAAAGGTTTGAATCACAAATTAAAGAAATTTGGATCCAATTTGAAAACTCAACACATTGAACTTAGAACGAAGGGATTGTGTCAAGAAATAAAAATAAATAAATATCAAGATCACATTAATTAAGATGCAGGACATGACATACGATGAATTTGCAAAACCGACATCCATTGAACCCCTCAAGTGTCTCATCAGAAAAATTGATCCATGCTTCTTGAATCACTCTGGAATCAACTCACCAGACAAAAGGAGGGTTAGAATTGTGCCAAAATGTCACATTGAGTGTCACCAGTTCCCCATTGTGCTCGTGGAATCTTCAGTTCAAATCTTGATTTGATCTCATTCTCAAATTTAATGATCAGATCCAAAACTTGACCCCAATCAATCATTCCTGGTTATCTTTGACAAAAATCATCCTCAATTCTCATTCACCTAAAAATAAACTTTCTTCAGTGCTCACTTCTTTCCTAAACCGTTTTCTTTCTTTCTTTCTTTCTTTCTTTCTTCTTCTCTTATTTCTTCTTCCTGTTTTTACTGATAATCTTGTCTTTTTCTGGTGAGACTATTCAATCTAAAATCTCTTCTTGTCTCTAGTTCTCTTGCCTATATCTTAAAAAGAGCTCTAGTCCTTCTGCACTTCCTCAAATCATAAAGTCACCATGTTCCTTGTCTTACATCTTACCCTGCTTCCAAAGAGTTTGTCGTAATCTCTTTTTACTTTCACTTTTCTTTCTTATCTCTCAATCTCTTTCTGACTTATTTTCTTCAGAATGTCCAGGTGTTGTGTCCAAGGGTAGAATGTAGATAATAAATTGCTAACTGGGGGATATATAAAGGTGCGGAGGCTGAAGATAATCCCCCAGTTGGGGAAACCCCTGGCAAGTCCCAGAGGGGGTTACAAGATCATAACACCAGTGTCATCTCTTCCTACCAGTATGTCATCTTCCTAGTAATCTTCTCTTTCTGTTCACTTCTGACCTCAGGATTCGTTCTCTGAACCACTCCACCACTACTCCCCTGTTTTCTCCCCTTCTCTAATATTTCTCTCTCCTGTTTCTCTGGGAATCACAGAACTTGGATTTGATGGGGTTTTAGGGGTTTTAAGGCTTTCTTCCTGGGAGGATTGAAAGGCATTTTGGCGCATACTTTTTGAATTTTTAGCTAGGTTGTGTGTAGGGTTTCGTCAAAAAAGGTTGGGCTCATAGTTTTAAGGGCCTTTACCACAGCAGTGGGAGTTTTTGAAAACAGTTTTTGTCTGTTTTTATTTATGTGAAATTTGAAAAATGAGAAAATATTTTCAAAAACAGGGTTGGAGGTGTTCCCAAAAACAGTTGGAAATCACCTGAAATTGATCCTCCCACATGAGAAAAAAAAACATACTCTGGTACATGATTCTGGCCAAAATTATTTTTTCCCAGGAATATAAAAAGTCAACAGGGTTGCATGTGCAATGGTGAAAGCATTAACAAGTAATTTTTTTTCTGAGAAAGTGTGAATACTTGTGGCTGAGGAGTTATACAATTCTTTAGCACCACAAATGATTGGAGCTGTGTGATGAATGGTCCATTTTTCAGGATGCCTTCATCAAGAATTTGTGCAGAGAAGTCTCTAATAAGACTTTGTGTGAGCCTGTGCCTCTAAAGTGGCAACAGGACACAAGGATTGTTGGAATTCTTGATTTTTTCTTCTTTCTCTTCTCAGCCCATAAAAAACATATCAAGAATATTTGATTGAAAAGAGTCTGTTGACTATTTTAGTGGCAAGATAGTATGGGTTTCATCACCACCTAGTAGTCTTTGAACCATGTTTGAGTAGTTAAAATCACATCATTCTAGTCTCATGAATATGTCACTTGTATTTCTCTTTCTTTTATTCAAAATTGTTTTTATTCATTTCATTTCTTAAAAACCACATTTTATCCCTTGTATTTTAGTCCATATATAGTAGTCTAAAATCCTCAGAATTCATCATTGGTCCTTTACACTCTTTTTCCGTGCCACCTCTTGAGCCGCATCTGGTGAGAATTCTCCAAGCTCACTTTCCTTTCCTTTCCCTCTTCCTTTGCCCAAATCAACCTCAGAAGTCTCAAATTCTGCCAAGGATTGGGTTTTTATTGAATTTATTTCAAGATGAAATTAAATACAATAAACAGGCTAAGAAAAGAAAGGGATTCTTTTGAATTCTTATTTCCTTTGAACTCTAACAGTCTAACCTGAGGGACTTGAGAAGCTCTAGAGTCAACCCTGAGAGACTGGAGCAGCCATGTGATCACTGGCATCCACTGGATAAATCAACAGTCGGAAGCCTGGTAAGATATGTATTACCAGGTCCAAGTTTTTTAGGCTATAGGCCAAGTCTGTTTAAATGGAAAATGATTTTATTTTCAACCTTGAATATACAGTATCACAACACAACTACTCCACACCTCATGTATTGTAAATGGGTAGAAAAATCAGGAGAATTCATTGAAAGAGTTTATTTAATTACATAAATCATGTTTGATAGAAAAAACTCTCTTCAGAGAGAAAAATATCAATGAAATAAACTTATTTATTTAAAATTGAACCCTTTTGGACAGGCTTGCTTTCTCTAAGGCTGACACTTTGTAGTAGGTCAAATATTACAATCTTGACCGGACTCAGATCTATAAACAGAAAACTTGTGTAAAACCACACATCCAATTAAGTTGTTCTGCTTTTAAGTAATTCTGGATGTTTGAATTCAGGAAAGGAGACAAAATTGGAGCAGTATAAGGCTATAATAGATTTTCTGAGGCACAATGTCAGCCGCTGTGATGCCAATAATGGAATTCTTTTAGCTACACAGGGTGATAAAAAGTTTGTGGAAGGAGTAGGGTAGTGTTTATAACACAATGGTATGATTAAAATGAATACTAAATTCTTTATTTCAAAGGATGGTTTAAAATAAAGAATAAATTCTTTATTTTAGAAGAGGGGCCTGCTAGCACAGGGATTTTTGTGGGTGCCCTCTTAGTTTAGGGTCTGTAAAAACAGGGTAGTCTAAACACCAGATTGGAGATCCTGATAACAGGGGTGGTATCCACCTGATAATGCCTTGGTAAAGGCGCTAGAAAGGAGGAAATGGGGAAGGGGAATTACTCACTTGCACTAGTAATAGCCCTTCTGTGATCCTTTAGCACT
>LAVV01006444.1:0-16111 GCA_001263375.1 Puccinia sorghi
ACCATTCCAAATAGTTTCTGAAATGTTTCAGAAAAAACATGATTTATGGCACTTCCCTGGAAGTGCCAGGAATGGTCCCCTGGTGTCCCCTCATTCATAGTCCTTGCAATGATTTGGTACTCAATGACAGGCAGAATGACATCATTTCTATCAAGCAGTCCCCAAACGAAGACCAGCCAGAGGCTTCTGATAATCCAGCCAATGATCAACTGGATCAAGGAGATTGTTGTGAGGAAAGATTAAGTTGGTATGTTGATGCAATTATTGTGGACTTGAGCAAAGAAGCCAAGGAGACCTTAGTATCAACAGACCACGACAACAGCAAAAACAAATATGATCCATATTGTGTAGACAGGAGCAAAAAAACTTCTCCTTTTGAACCCAATGACATTGATAGCAAAGCTGGGCCTGACAAAGATAACAGCCTAGCTAGCCAAGAGCTTCCAGGTCTCAACACCAGCAGAAGACCACTCGGCACTGTCCGTCCCCAGCAACAACAAAATACACAATCATCATTCTTCCTCTGACCCCGATTGATATGAGCATGCCATTGACCCCTGCCTAACAGCTCAAGAACCCCAACCTCAACACATCTATCTCCCCCCGCTGGTACCTATCCCACCACCCCATTTTCCTTTCTTACCTGTTCCACCATTCCCTCCCCCTTTATTTCCAGTTCCCCCATTACATTATCCTTATTCCTAACCAACACCACCTTTCCACTATCAACAACTTATTCCCATCCACATTCTCCAGANGGACTGGAGATAATCCCCCAGTTGGGAAACCCCTGGCGAGTCCCAGAGGGGGTTACAGGATCATAACAAGAGATGGGCTGGATCTTCTTCTTGAGCCAAAGTTGGGGCTCGCTCTTGTCTCGCAGATTCATCTGAATCAGAGGAGGGTTGGTTTTGAGAAGTGGCTTGTTGAGTTGAAAAGGATCAGCCTCTTTGAGGAGTATGCGGAGAGTTGGGAAGTTGATCCATGGGGTCTATTGGATTACTGCAGCTGCAAGTTGAGTTGGGGACCAACTCAAGGGAACCTTGTAGATCAGAGGGCAAGTGTTGATGTTGACATTCAATTTTGGGATCCAGAAGATATTGGGCCAGACCCTCACCAGGCCATAAACAAAGGCAACATGTACACATTGCCTCTTTAGGTACAAAGGGGTTCCTTTTTACCTAGCAAGGCAAGGTTTGCACATTGTAGGAATTTGTGATTAATTTGTGACATGTCCCATGGTTCATTTCCCGCTTTTCATTCTCTTCATTCCACATTATCACACCTGTTTTATTCATTCTTCTTCTTCCTCACTCCTCAAGTCATCACTCATTCCTCAAGACCTCAACATCACTTTCTCCTCAACAACACTCATCAACAATCCTCACCTTCTCCCCTTTTCTATCTTCCTTTTTCGGTCTGGTGAGAATCTGATCTGAATCCTTAACCCTTCTTTCACACACTAACTTCATCTCTCTCAGTCCTTGTCCTGTCTCTTGTCCTCCAACCTCCGTCTAAGCTCTCTCATTCCATCAGCCTCTTCATGACTCCATGTTGGTTATCTTCTCTCTTTCTCACTTCTGTTCCTTGAGTTTTTTCTGATGTTTCTCCTTTATGTGTTGGCCTTTGTCTGCGTAATAAAATCATCATCTCACAGATTCTTTACACATTGCCTTCACTTTGTGGTGCCTGTGATCGTTTCAAGGTGGAGTATGTTGCATTGCTGAAATGGGTACTAGTACAATGTCTCAATGGTAAAACCTGTAGAAACTGGAGTACCAACAAAGGCCAAATTGAAAAGTTCAGAGCTTTGTTGTTGAGTTAATTAATATACTGTCATACAGCCAACCCAACACCATCAAGTGGTGATTTTGTTGGTCAAAGCACAAAGGTTAAATTTTGAAGATGGATGTAAATGTATCTTCAAAGTATCTCAAAGATAATAAACAAAATTAAGTTCAAAGAAAGATAACTCAATAGAGCAATGGCTATTGGCAAAGGGTAATATGCAAAAAATCACAATATTAATTGAGGGAAAGAAGGAGAGAATGTAGAAAATACAAGAGCTTATCTATTTGAAGAAAGGGGTAAAAGCTCAAAGATAGAGAAAAAGAAAAAGAGGTTCAAAGCACAAGAGAGTTTGAAGGTCTAAGCAAGAGGAGTGTACTTCAAACAAGCCAGCAAGTTGATGGGTGATCCACTTGAAAGTCTTTGAGGTCTGACCATAGATGAAGAGGGATTATTTCTGGGTTGACTTAAAAGAAGATTTTATGAATGATTTCATGTCAAAGAGGACTGATTGCTAAGCAAACACAAGGAAGGGGTTTTTAGTGTACTTTGCTGAAATAGTCAAGGGATTGCTGAGCTGAGTTACTGGTCAAAGCCTGAGTGTTCTTTTATGAAGGTCAAAGTTTGAAATGGGTGATTGCATGTGTTTTGAGAAATGTCGAGCTTTCATTGGTTAAGTTTTATGAAGACAATGACTTAGATTACTTAGAACAAGACCATTCAAACTTCAATGAATCCAACAACCCACTTGAAGATCAACAAGATGCTATGGTAGATATGATGGGTGGAGACACTTTTGAATATGAGGATGAAGATGACAACAACTACAACTACTATGATGATTGAAATAGTTTTTTTTCTTTTCTTTTCTCAAATTTTTTTCTCCTTCTCTCACCCTTATTTCATCCGTTTTCCTGCTATTGTCTATCTTTTTGTATGTAGTCAGAGCCCCTATGCCTGGTTTCTTAGAGCCTTGCCGAGGGGGTGGGTGTTGTGACCTAGGTTACATAGCCTACTCGGCGGCGGCTCAGCCTAGTGGAGAAGAAGTTCTCTATAATATACTATTAATTGCTCACATCCCAACAACAAGAAGCCAAAATAGTTGTTGTGAACCCCTATTGAATATGCAAATACGCAACCAGACATGGTAGTTAGTACGTCATTTCGATCAAAAGATGGCGGGGTCAGACTGATTACGTAATGTAAGGGACAATTAGCCCTCTGAATGGTTTTCTTGAGGAACTGGTCAATCCCATTTTATCTACACTCTTGAACGGTCGTACCGGCCTCTTGCTTATACTCTACTTCTCGTTTAGAACCACTAAATAGAAGACCGACGCATCAAGTTAACACAACAATGCGAAGCAATTCTCCCCGTGGTGGAGTCTCTGAAGAGCCATCCTCTCGTTCGAGGTCTGATTTTCCAGACAATCGCTTCTTGGAGGTCAGCCTTCGATCATCCATTGCGTCAAACGTACTTCCGGTTAGTAATAATAACACTGTTCTCGTTCCGGATTTTTAGTTGAAACCGCACCGTGAGGCAGAAAGAAACGATGCTGTCCGACAAGGGCTAATACCAGACCCGCTCAAACCCCGAAGACTTGATGAGGCGCTCCCGTTTTTGGGTACTTGTCGTGACATGTGTCCCGAGTATGAAAGGCATGAGAGGGAGTATCAGAACAACTCGGACAGATGGGAAAGAGTAAGCTTCAACTGATGTCACTTCTTTTTCTTTTTTTCTTTTTTTGGCAGCTAATGAGACTTTTCACCTTTGCCACCAGTATCCCGGTACATTTCGGATTGACCCCAAAAAAGCTGTCAAGGCATTCCATCGACCTGCCGCAGGTAACGATCAACCGTTGCCATCGGATGTGCGGCCTCCCGATATCCTTAAGGTACTGAAGCAACGTTCAAACTGGCAAATTTCAGGTTAATGCTTTTCCACCAGCTGACTTGGAGAAAAATCAGAGCACGCTTGATTATTTGTTCAAGATCTTACTTGCGAAAGAGTCTCTCTTTGATACCCACGGCTTTATTCGTGATCGAACCCGCTCTATCCGACAAGATTTCACTCTCCAAAACGATCGCGGCCCCATAGCAATCGAATGCCACGAGCGCATCGCGCGTTATCACATCCTTTGTTTGCATTTCTTACGCGATAAGGAGGGCGTGGGTAGTTATCAGGAACAGCAAGAGCTTGAGCAAGTTCGCAAAGGTTAGTGATGGGGAGCATTCGGTCCTTTTGCGTTAAATCGATTATGCACACACTGATGGGCCATCACAGTTTTACAATCGCTGAACGAATTTTATGACGACTACAGAGGGTCAAATCGCTTCTGTGCTAATGAGGCTGAGTTTCGTGCTTATTATCTATTGACTCATCTGCGAGACTCGGATGCTGCCCGTGCCACCGAGCGCCTTCCGGAAAGGGTTTTCAACGATCAAAGGCTACAATCGGCTCTACAATTACAAATCTTGGCCCAATGTGGAAATATGAGTCGAGCTGCTGGTCGAAGGCCTGCCAATTCACCCGCAACCCTGAATGCTTTCACCCGCCTATTCAAGAAAGTCAGCTCACCTCAAACCTCATTCCTCAACGCATGCCTCCTTGAAACCCATTTCAGTGAGATCCGTGTCTCTGCTCTCAAGGCTCTGCGATCCGCCCAATCCCGCAAGTATGGTGCCAATGTGCCGCTGGTTGAAATCGCTAGGCTCTGTAAAATGACACTGGAAGAATCGTATGGCTTTTGTGCCGCATGCGGTCTAACAATGTCAGCCCAAGATATAGAGAGATGCACTGTGGAGCTCCATAGGCATGCCCCTTTTGATGGTGTGTCAGTCCTTTTGAACGGCTTGTGGCTTATCGCACTCGGCTAATTCCATTCAACCACAGATAAGCCCGTTACTTTTCGGCCCAGCCAATCAAGTTTTGTGACTGCAAAGGGAACCCACTTATCAATCATAGATCTCATAGACGGAGCCGAATCTACCGTGTGTCCCCATCCACCAACTCACCCTACCCTTCAAGCTCCAAAGTCAATCCGCATGCCATCAGCTGTTCCACCTCTCTATTCCCCGTCTTTCTCAGTCGTGCCCTCCATCCAAAAGTCTGTAACGGTGGATCGATCAGTTTTCTCGCCTATCAAAAGCAGTACTTCCATCGCCTCCTTCCCTCCAACCCACACAACGCCATTTCGTGCTCTCCAGGCGTCACCTAAAAACTCGAGATCTATTGAGCAAGGCTTCAGCCGAGAAAAGACTAAAAGGTCTTCATCTTTGAAATTTATACAAGCTTCTTCCGCTGCGTTGAGTGCAGCCGGTTCGACAAGCTCATTGAAAAAAGCCCCGCCAGTTCCGGCCCCCACTCTGTCTCTGGTACCACCATCACCTTTTTTAGCGCAACCGTCCGTCCCAACGGTGTTGAATCACGAGCAAGCCATAGCCAGTCTTGGGGAAGAACTTCTTTTTAGTATCGTTGAATCATCAATTGCAAAGGTTGCGCAGAACACGCTTATGAAGAGGTCCATGAGAGCATCGGCTGAAAACAAAGCGATGACTGAAAACGTCATATCTCATCTGTCCCGCCGCATAGAAGCTCTAATTCTTTCAGACGTGATACGTGATGTCGTTTTTGAAATGGTATCGTCATCTTTATTGGCTATCCACAACACCAAAAGGCAACGCGGGTTATTGGAATCTACCTTTCGGAAGTGGCGTGCTATCTCTCGTTCGTGCAAGTCAAGATTCAATCGCAAAGGATTCGATTTCCCGGCGGCCCCAAATCTAGTGAGCTTGAAAGCTCTCTCTGGCCGTCTTTTCCACGATGGAGTAAAGTTGAAAAATGTGTGGTTTTTTGCCCACTCCAGCAAGTGGGCGATATATCTTCAATCTGGACTCGGGGAAGTATGAAGAAAGTTGTGACCCAGTACTTGTACAGAAAAGTGCTCTCGACCCATCAACTCTCGGTCCGAGAGATGCGATTATTGATTATCACACCTGCCGAAGTACCTGTGGTGCAATCATGGCTCCGTTGTAAATTTGATCTTGCCGCCGGTCAGAGTCTCGCCCAATCCAACATCAATGAAGTCTCCTTCTCCATAGAACTTGTCGATCAATCTTTCGATCTCCAAGTGAGTCATACTCAATATTGCACGTCCATTCTCTCCTTCATGTGCCGTTAGCGTTTTTTTTTGTTGAGATATTGTTTCAGGCTCTATTTCACTATGATTTGATTCTAGTCTGGCAAGAGCCTACGGAAAGAACAAGTGCGTACGTGCTATTATTCGAATCAACGAATATTATCCATGTGACGGCGTACTGACCCCTGTCAATAGATTTTCAATTCAATTAATGAGAACGCTTCATGCATCCTCGCTTCGCCACGTATGCTGCCTTGGTATCACATGGCAAGGTCAACAATCCAAAGCGCTTGGGAAGTTCGGTGCTCCAGATTGCCTCGAGCTAGTCTGTCTGTCTCTTGATACACCCGAGATTCAGCTCGAACAAGCTTTGCAAGAGCGCTGGCCAGTTCCACTGGTCAATACAGCGATGTCAATGAACAATGCAGGTGAGATGCTTACCAGCAAGCTTTTGGTTATATTTGTTGCGTTCTGCCTAACTAGTGAATCTCGCTCTTGTCAGATCGCCTGCTCCCTCTAACGCACATTTGGAGAGGCATGCACCGGAAAGCGGTCAGCTTGCTACATGCATATGTCCCTGTGAACGACTTTGGTGTGATGGGCGATACCAAGTCACAGCTCAAGACTTTACTCCTCAACTTCAGCGTAGATGTGCTCAAGGTAATATCCGAGTACGTTGGCAAGATGTTGCATCCCCCTGACGAGGCTTTACTTTCATACGTGGTCACAACCCTGCATATAACCCATCTTTCCGATATGTACGCTTGTTTTTTTGCTCTGCCCCAGCCCCTTAACCATTTCTTTCAATATGTCCAAGAGTGGACATCAACTTTTGTTCTTCATATCTTCACAGACGACCGAATAATGTTGATCACCTTCTGGTCCAGTATCAATCTTCTTTACCCCTCAGTAATTTTTCTTTCAATCTTTCACACCTAATCGAATCCCAAGCGCAGTTGCCTCTAGGTCAGTCGGCATTGTTTTTCTTTTATTTTTCTCTCTTCTAGAATGCAGACTGGATATCCAAGATATCCTATGGGTGGTCTGATGGAAAAATGATTCGGGACGCTGTTTGGTTTCTGTTTGCAAAAACAGTGGAATTTTTTCAATTATTTGGGCAGCATCTTTTAGCGGCCTGGCACGATTGCATCACAATCTATCTACACCCGTCATCCCAGACGGAGAGCCCTCGGGACAGCTCGGAACCTTCGGTCCGAGTGCTTGTGTCCCCACAGAAAGCCAGCACGGGAGCTTACCAGCAAGCCCAACTGCGGCAAAAACTTGACACATCGTTTCAACGTCTCCAACTTCAGGTCCTGAATTACTTCCCCAGACCTCTCAGTCTTAATCATTCATCGTAAGAGCTTACAAATTTTTCACTATGGCGCCTAGAGAAAGGATTCCTTCGGCCATATCATTTTTATTTTCTTAGGGCTCCATCACTGATGCGAGGCTTCTTTTCATTTCTTCCCCGGCGACCACGTCGTCATATTCATAATGCTTAGGGACACCGAGGGTATGTCCATTCGAGAAGCCAGGCAGAACACACGACAAGTTGACGATGTTAGCCCACCCAACAAGAAGAAGCGGAAAGCTGACCGACTCACCGAGCTCCGTTTGTTGGTCTCGCAAACTCGCGAAGGCTTGAAATTTAATTGATTACAAGCAACAAGAAGAAGCGGAAAGCTGACCGACTCACCGAGCTCCGTTTGTTGGTCTCACAAACTCGCGAAGGCTTCAAATTTAATTGATTACAAGCAGTCAAACATTTTTGTCTCTATTTTTGCTGTCAACCTTGAGTATGACATATCTTTTTGTTGTTCAATATTCCCAAGACATGTCTTCCAGATGTGAGCACATACATGCTGTACCTGCATGTAGGTCCGAGCTGCATTTGAATGAAGATGAGGCAGCCCTCAAGAAAGCGCTGGACCCCGTACCCGAGGCGGCGGGGTGCCGGGACGGCTCCTCAGGCCCACGGTTTCCGGCGTTCCCGCCGGGTACGGGCCATTGTCAAGCCATAGAATTCTGGTGGGTGGGTACTGCAGGGTAAGGGGTTGGGGATGGTCATTGGCTCACAGGAGAGCTGGCGGGTGGAGACACATGTGTAATATATATGGTTTATCAAGCCCGTCTGGGCACTGGCCCAAGTCCCGCTGGGTGCTGTGCCACCAGGCCTTCGGGTTGGTGCCCAGGTGGCTTGTTGAGGTGCTTGACTGGTGTGGAAAGAAAAACCGTCTCAGTAGGGAGCTGAGTGTCTTCCTCCGATGTGTATCGAGTACTCTTTGGTTTCACTGCGGAGAACTGCTAGAATGGTAAGTANCCCTTGAACATCATTTAGTGCTGGTGTGGCATTCTGGCTTGGGTGCAGCCAAGCCTGGCCCACCCAAGCTTTGGAGGGTGCCAGGTGACACTTGGTATGGTGCCAAGATTGCTAGGCACAGTGCCAAGTGCACTTTAGAGCTGGCCAAGCGCGCTTTGGGGTCGGCCCAGCGCGCTTGGCCTTTTCTGGCCTGACTTTGGCCAGTTCCCGGATGGGCTTGATAGACCATATGTATTAGAAGGAAAGAGAATGAAACAAAAAAACAAAACAAGATTGTCATAAAAATAACCATGCAAGAGAGAGAAAAAAAATGAGAAGACTGGTTGGATTGAATTTCACTGTTGTCTTTGTCTTTGTCTTCATCATTGTCATTGTTGCAATTGATGTCTGGATTATTGATCTTTGAGGAATCCATCATTCCTCAAATGTTTGATACCACGACTTAACTCAAAGGAGGTGCTTCATTGTAGTCACACTGAGACTGTTCTGAGAGCCAATGATATCTTTTGACTGTGACAAGACGTGCTCAGAAAGAGCACTGGTAGCTGGAATGCCAAGGTAACACCTAGCCATCAGAGCCAGTGACAGATAGACCTTCTGGTGTTGGGACCAGTAATAAATGATGTTGCAGTTTGGTGGGCTTGTTGACCTCAGCAATTTACTCTTTGATCTCAGCCAAAGGTTGTTTGTGTCAGAATGAGACTCTTATGGTGTTGGTCACTGCTGACACAGCCATGCAAAGTGAATTAGAGATAGGAGGACACACTTGCAAACTTAACCTTCACCAGGGCTGTTTCCATGGCACTTGCATGCAAGTGCTTTCTCTTTACTTGTTCATATACTTTGCTGATACCTGTTGCATGTTGGTTGTAAGTTGTGTACAAGTTTAGCCTGATTTTTGATGAACTTATATTCTCTGAAATTCAACTGTAAATCTTTTGTGACTTGGTTGCAACTTGGCTTGATGTCATGCTGAAAGCATATCAAAAATTCCAACAAGATAAAAAAAGCCCTTGGCTATGATGCAATCACAGGCTTTGAGGAATATCCAAGTGGAGAATTCAGTTTGATTATGCAAAGCAAGTTGTGATTCTGTACTGAATGTTGTGCTGAGGCTGTAAGTCTGCCTTGTCACCATAATTTACGGCCATACTTTATGGTAAAAAGATGACAGCTATGGGCAGAGTAGTTTCCTCTATGTCATTTAAGAGAACACAAAGGCAAAAAATCAACACAGTAGCCTTAGAAGATTTGAAGACAGGCTTGGGGAAGAGTGGCAGTGGGATTGGCTCATCTTCCAAGGAGGAAGAAGAAAGGATTGGTTTGCAGAGGATATTTGGTTGGCCTTCCAAGCTCTAGTATGTGTGGTTGTGGGTGGGTGTTTGAGATCCACCCATCACCAAATCACCCAAACCAAGGTTTTTTTTTCAGCTTTCTGACTGGAGTAATATCATGAATTATCCTGTCAGGTAAGTTGAGATCCAAGCTGCAGAGCTGAATCAGGTGATTAAAAATATGCAAAGGTTTGGTTTGCTGCCAAATTTTTATTGTTTGGGACAGTTGTGTTGATTTTGTTAAGATTATGTGATTGGGGTTTTCAGGAGTAATTAAGACTATTGATGCTGAATGGTGTCTTTTGGATGATTGTATTCACAGTTCTAATCTTTGATTTTGGAAATTTCAACCTCAAATAAAATTTATCTTGAAATTTAATTTATATGATTTCAAGAAATTAGGAAAACACTGCATGATTTCTATTNATCGAAATGTATGTTCCCTTGGGGGAAATTTCTGCTCTCTAAAACTTAAACTCCACATTTTAGGCTTAACAGGTTATGAGCCCGCGCTGACCTTCTGTCAGCTGAGCTTAATCTTGCAAATCCTTTACTTATTAGTTTGAGCTTATTCTTGTCTTGCCCAATTTACTATTGCGCCGACAACACCCACCATCATTCATAAGTCTAACTTTCTGTTAGCACTTCATTCCTCAATCAACTTTCCTCCCCACGTGTTTTTTACTCCACCAGGACACCCACCTACTCCATCAAATACTGAACATTTCCGTTGGCTTCTGGCGAGGACCTCTACGTTTAAAGTAAGTCCTCCAACGTGTGCATCTCTGTCGCGGGTTGTGGTGAACTACACGCCACATTTGTGAGCATTGGTATCCTGGATTGTTCCCCATTTGAATGGTCCAGACACGGCAAACAGCAAATCCCAACATCATCATACCGGACCTTTCTTCTCGGGTCACCCCTCCTCATCCCCGCCGTCGTGCTTCTGATATCCCGTTTCCGCGTCTTCCTGAAAACTCCTCCTCGCTATCGGACTCCAGTCTGTCCACGATATTTCAGGACTTCTCCCAAATTTCTGTTGACCCAATGTCCAGTTCCAACCAGCAACCCGATCCCTTCACATCAAAGGGCAAGCAGCGTGTCGAGGATGAAAATGACTCTGGTGGCGATCAACCAGACCTACAAGCTCCTGAAGTGAAGTTCTCCGCCGATGACTTCAACAATATGTCAGAGATATTAAAAATGATATTTCAGAAGTTCATCGCGGATGCTACCCCCTCTTCCAAGCCACTACAGGATCGCCTTCGATGGAGCCAATTGGCAAAAGATCTATCCCCTCACCTTACCATCAATGGTTCGAACTTCCCTTCCTGGAAGGCTGCTTTGTCACAAATCGTGGGACAAATTACGGGTAAAAAGGATTACTTTGATCAAGACCATGGGGCCATCGATGAGGCAACATCTATGGGGATATTTGTGCTAATTGAACAGTCCATTGATCCGGAGCTCTGATCGTCAATCATGGACATGACGGCTTACGAGGCGTACCACAGTCTGGCGTTACGCTTCAACAGACCATCGTGGTCTCTTCTCGTCAACCGTTGGAACGCTGTCGCTAATCCACCTGATGGATCTGATTCGGTGGCTTCATCGTATGAGGCTGCTAAGCGGAACTGGGAGGACCTTAATAAGCGTCTTAATGGTCTCACCGTGGATAAGCTGGCAGCGTTAACCTTTTACTCCAGTGTACCGCGTTACCAGAACCAGATATCGGACTCTTTGGACTCGCGCCTCGCCATCATTCCCAATCTCCCTATTCCATCAGTCGAATTGTTGAATATAGCTTCTCGCCTTCAACAATCTTTGTCGGAGACCGGAGCCAATGTTAGTTCCATTAGCCGTGGCGGGGGATCCAATCGCCGGGGTGGTCGCCGAGGAAATAGTCGACCCAACAACACCATTGGACGGACTGCCCCTGGACCGATGAATGCGTCCGCGGCCCCGGGAGGTGCCAGTCAAGCCGGTTCAACTCCCAATTCGTGGGGTTCCAGGAACATCAACCCGGATCATCCCTGCACCATGTGCTGGGAGTGGGGGCACTGGGCCCCGGATTGTCAACGCACCAAGCAAGGTCTTCCGGCGCTAGAAGACCCAAGGATTCGGAATCCATCCGCCAAGCTCAAGAAATCAACGACTCTGTCCAGTCGTCTTGTCAATACTGGCGACATCGCCTCCATCACTGCTGACCCGTCTTCGCCGGCAGAGGCTCTTGTGGACTCGGGTGCTTCACACCATGTAATGTCCAGCCCTTGTTATTTCGACTCTATTCGCCCCATTTCACTCAAGCTCCGTGTTGCGTCCAAAGACGAATTTTGTGTAGATGGCATTGGCGACGTCAATCTACCGACACCGTTTGGTATCTTGCGCCTCAAGAATGTGTTGCTATGCAAGAGGATCTCTGGCGCTGTCATTTCAGTTGGTTATTTTGCGGCGTGGGACGGGGATGTTTCATTCGATGGTGTTTTTTCTCTTTGTCAAGGCGGCGTAACGTTTTCAACATTTCTTTGCCAGTATCGGTGTTTCTTGCCTCTTTCCACATCTTCCAGTTTTGTCTCCTCCATTTCTCCTGCTTCCGTCTGGTCAATTCAATCTGATACTTGGCATGCTAGGTTGGGGCACTTGTCCGTTTGTACCCTCAACAAAACCATTGCGAAGACGTCTTATCCTGGTCTGCCGGAGAAGAAGCTTAAGGTTCCCAAGTCGGCATGTAACAGTTGCTCTCTGGCAAAAAGCCAGCACCGCCCTTTCATTGATGAGTCGCGAGGGTTTGCTAAGGCTGTCGGGGATGAAATAGTGGCAGACCTTATGGGCCCGTTTCCAGTGTCAATTGATGGTTTTTTCCATGCCCTTGTGGTCCAGGATGTTCATTCTCGCCACACTTCCTTTATTGGTTTAAAAACAAAGCGGGAGGCGCCGACGATGTTACAAATTTGGATTGGCAACTTCCAACGACAGACTGGAAGCCTCATCAAGACACTTCGCACGGACAACGCTGGTGAATTGACCTCGAACGCCTTCGAGAAATTCCTTCGAGACCATTCCATTCGACATGAGCTTTCAGTGCCTTATGAACACCACCAAAATGGGCGGGCGGAAAGGACTAACCGCACTTTAATGGAAATGACGCGTTCGTTGCTTGTTCATTCTCACCTTCCTGTCACCCTTTGGGCTCATGCCATGCGACATGCTGCTTGGATCTTCAACCGGGTTGTGCACGCTAATGCCTGCGTCTCACCTTTCGAAATTGTTATGGGGCGTGCGCCCTCCTTCTCCATGCTTCAAGTGTTCGGTTGCCAGGCCTACCTCCATAATATCGAGCACACAAAACAAATCAAGCCACGGTCAATTCCTCTCATCCATATTGGCTTATCCGATGTTTCGAACGGGTGGTTACTTTGGGACCCTCTGTCCAATAAGGTTGTGCGTGGGGCCTCGGTGATATTCCATGAAGATCGGTTACCCTCTCACCTCACTACATCAACTTCCCTCAATGTCATGCTCAATTCAATTCAACCTTTGCCACTGGAAGTTGTGATTGATGCCATTCAGCTTTCGGGTCTTGGGGATTTTTCTCTCTTCCAGGAATTTGGTCTTCAGGATGCGGCGCTAGAATCTGTTACTACCGTAGCCAATATCTTGTCCAATGCGCCAAATTCTTACCGGGAGGCAATCAACAGTGATCTGGCGGAGCATTGGAGGAAGGCGTGTGAGGTTGAGCTCGACATGATGCAGACACTGGTGGTTTGGGAGGTTGTGCAGTTTTGCGATGGCATGCAGCTTCTTGGCTGTTGTTGGGTATTCGCTCTCAAACGCTCTCAAGAAGGTGAAATTCTCTGGTACAAGGCCAGACTGGTTGCTCAGGGTTTCACTCAAATCCAAGGCATCAATTTCGAGCAAACATTTGCGCCAACTCCAACATTTGCTTCGCTCAGGCTACTTCTGGCCTTTGCTTCCCGTTGTGACTGGCCTGTGGCATCATTTGATGTCAAATCCGCCTTTCTTCACAGTCCTATCGATTACAACGTCTATGTCAAACCTCCAGAAGGTCTCAATGTTCCTCCGGGTTCTGTCCTGAAACTCCGCAAAGCCCTTTATGGCACCAAACAGGCCGGCCGGTGTTGGTGGCTTTACCTTAAGCAGCGACTATCGACCATCGGTTTCTTCCCTAACCCCAAAGACCAGTCCACCTACACCTTCAAGAAAGGCTTGGATGTGGCCCTTCTTTGGATCCATGTTGACGATGGGCTTCTCACTGCCAGTTCGCCTCGACTCATTTCCGATTTGAAGTCTCACCTCTCATCTGTCCTCGATTTGAAATGGGACAAGACCCTGGCGAGTATAATTGGTATTTGTGTTCGCCCTACTGTAGGGGGTTTCCTCCTTGATCAACCAATGCTTGTCGACAAGCTACTTGCCCTTGAACCCTCCTCCGTTACGACGTGCACACCGATTGCTTCTTCTGAGCTGCTGTCCAATCCATCTACCAACATGGACCGTGACTATCTTTCAAGGATCGGATCCCTTCTATATCTTTCGCAGGGATCGAGGCCGGACATAACATTTGCCGTGAACTTTCTAGCGCGCTTCTCCATGAACCCTGATGACTCCCATTGGAAAGCTCTCCGACATCTCATAGCATATATCAGGTACTCATCCCGCCTTGCCTTGCCGGTCATTGCAGACAAATCGGTTCCTCAGTCCCGATGCATCACCACATATGTGGATGCCAACTGGGGCGGCGAAGGAGGGCGATCAGTCCACGGATTCTTCTCGGTCGCTTGGGGAGCTCCAGTCTCGTGGTCGTCCAAAAGGCAGTCCTGTGTAGCGCGTTCCACATGCCAGGCTGAATATATGGCCCTATCGTTTGGCGCAAAGGACGGCCAATGGATTTTGTCTCTAGCCCGTCAACTTGTTCCAATCGACCCCCCCACTCTTCTTTCTGACAACAAGTCTGCTGTTGCTATCAGCTCTGACTGTGCCACCCGTAAAAACCACTGCCACCTTGATAGGGAATTCCACGCCATCAACGAGCTTCTTCACCTCAACAAAGTCGTCATCGGTTGGATTGGAACGGATGAACAACTCGCGGATATTCTGACCAAAGCGCTGGGCTGGCAGAAGCTGAGGGAGTTCCTGAACCAAGCGGGATTGGGGGCATTGCCCAAAACCTTGGCAAGTACTGGGGGGTCGTCATGCGCTGGCTGCGAGGAACATGCACCCCCCGCGCGTGTTTGTCTCTCTCCAGGGCAATCCATTCTGGAACCCAATGGCTAAATTTTTGAAGTCTTTTCGCTAACCATTCACACCTCCAAATCTTCAGTTATCCGGCGGAATTCCTCAGGTTCGCGCATGGACCGATTCCCCTGGCTCTCGACCATCTTTCTCGCGGCTATCTCTCTCTATTGTCTCGCCTACTAATTCTTTGTCTTTCTGTTGTTTGTTTTTTAATCTCTTTCAATTTTTTTATATATCTTCTCTTGTTTTCTTTTGTTACATTTCTCTATCCGCTTATTTTGTTATTGATCACATTTTTCTTTCATTCTCATTCTCTTTCTTCATATTATTTTTTCTTCCTGCTATAGTCCTATCCCGTGATGATGAGGGGGGGAATGTTAAATTTATTATATGCATTTATTATTGGTTTTATTATTTCTCACATAGTTTAACATTTATCCATACTTTCTCACTGTTATTTTCTCATCACCACACTACTTTATGTACATACTTTACTATAAATAGTCTCTCTCTATCGAAATGTATGTTCCCTTGGGGGAAATTTCTGCTCTCTAAAACTTAAACTCCACATTTTAGGCTTAACAATCATTACCTCAAATTTATGATACCACTCCTTAACACAAAGGAGGTGCTTGATTGTAGTCGCACTGAGACTGTGCCTCTGGAAGCCAATGATATTTTTTGACTGCGAGAAGACGTGCTCAGAAGGAGCACTGGTAGCTGGAATGCCAGCATCTAGCCATCAGAGCCAGTGACGGATAGACCTTCTGGTGTTGGGACCAGTAATAAATGATGTTGCAGTTTGGCCGCTCGTTGACCTCAGCAGTGTACTTGTTGATCTCAGCCAACAGGTTGTTTGTGTCAGAATGAGACTCTTATGGTGTTGCTCACTGCTGACACAGTCATGCCAAGTGAATTAGACTGGTCATAAGTCCAGTTGATATCCCCTGCAATTCAACTACAACTCTTTTGTAACTTGGTTGCAGCTTAGCTGGATGTCATGTTGAAAGCATATCAAACCCTCCACCAAGATAAAAAAAGCCTTTGGCTATGATGCAATCACAGTGCTTTGAGGAATATCCAAGTGGAGAATTAAGTTTGATTATGTAAAGCAAGTTGTGATTCTGTACTGACTGTTGTGCTGAGGGCTGTAAGTCTGCCTTGTCACCATCATGCACGGCCGTACGTTATGGTAACAAAATGACAGCTTCAGGCAGAGGGGTTTCCTCTCTGTCATTTAAGAGAACACAAAGGCAAAAAATCAACACAGT
>LAVV01006448.1:0-11792 GCA_001263375.1 Puccinia sorghi
CAGGCCCCTCTGCCTTTTTGTCCCTTTCTCGTGCCTTCTTATCTGAGCCACCAAGTCAAAGTTTCAACAAAGAGTGAACTTCTTTATGATCCTCTTACTAGATATACAAGTGAAGAAGACTGAAGTGACAGCTGGGCTGTGCTTGAATGAAGAATAGTAGAAGAGCAGTTGACAAGCACTTGAACTGATTGGCTACTTGTCAGAGGTGTTTGTCTTGCCGCAACTACTTTTAAGCAACTAGAGAAAGCTCTTAAATGGGGATTTTAAGGAGACAGACTGAACTTTCAGTGGTAAAAAGGTTGGTGATGGGGAGATTGAAACAACTACTCTAATAGTAGGAGGAGGGAATTTACCTGGTGTACTTATTGTATGCTGGGGGTAAATCACTGAGGATCCATCTCAGGGCCAGAGAAGGCCACCTTTTATCATCTAGAGGTCTCCCAGGAAGCTACAAGGGAGCCTTTGGTGTATTGCACCATTCTTACATCAAATGATACCATTATGGTGTCATCTTGCACCATAACAATTCATTTGAGTACTTCAATTCATTCTATGTCCCCATGAGATCATGTTGCATTGTTATAAACAATTACATCATGTGTCAACTCATTTGAAATAGAATGGATTGGAATAAGTTCTCACAGGTTGTAGATGTGGAACTTTTCTTGTGTTGCTCTAACTTAAATTATAATATTATTGAAATTGAAATCTGGCATAAATCTCCTCTCTCATTGTATAAATAAGATTTGAACTATATTCACTTCTTATTTATGTACATATTCTATTATTTTATGTAATAAATAAGATTTGAACTATATTCACTTCTTATTTATGTACATATTCTATTATTTTATGTAATTATATTATATGCATGTTTTATGTACTTATTTTCTGCACAATCCACAGCAATAATTATTTTAATAATACTTGTGGTACTTTGAGTTCTGAAAAACTACCATAAGGAGTAGGAATTTGGGGGTAGGCCCAGTGGGTAACCCTGTGTAACATTACATGAGAAATCCATTTCTGGAATAATATTTCATGATTTCTCAATATTAAAGGAGATACAATACTATAATTACATATATGCAGGCTTTGGATACGCTGGAGTATCTCTACGGCTGACACAAACCTTTAGGGATGAAGTTTGACAGAGGCTACCAAGCATTCAATCATTGGATTGTTTATGTTTTGTGAGAAAAATGATACTTGAAAGTTGCTTTTGGTGGACATTTTGGATCCACTGGTTCAAAGTCTGATTGGCTTGATATAGTGAAATTGAAGGACTTATTTTATGACTTGAAATCAGAAAATTATGCAATGAATTAAAAAAAATCATAGTTGGTTTGGGACATGCATCAGCTCAAATCAAAAAGAGTTGAAAATTAAATCATCAAAACATTATTTCAAACAAGAATATTTTCAATTAATGCACAAGATATTTGGCTAGCATCTTTTTTTTTGTTGAATTTTTTGATTAAAATGTCCAGTTCCCATAATTTTTGAATTTAAAAATGAGAAATCTGGTCTCATTAATAATTTCAAAATTTCAACTTGATCTTCCCATTTATATTGATATATTTTGGGGTTTTTTTGAATACAATTCAGCTCAATCAAGAGTTCAGGTTGATTTCTAGTTAGCTTACACATGAATTCAGCAATGCATTCAGGGATACATTTTTCTGCTTCTTTTCATGTCAACATTCCAAATACTTTCTGAAATGTTTCAGAAGAAACATGATTTATGGCACTTCCCTGTAAGTGCTGGGAATGTTCCCCTGGGGCATTGCACAGGGGAAGAAATAAAAAGAAAATAACAGATTCAAAATACTACTCAAGGTTGTATTGCCCAAGAAAATGCTTCTTTTTATACTTATATTACTTTTTTGCTTGGTCATTCATGTACTCATCAAGCAGTCCTCAGAAATTGATTGTGAGTCTTCAGTAAGGGATTTCATTGAATCTGAATTCTGGTTTGCTCAACCACTTTGTTTTGGGCCTTTGAAAGGGAAACTTTCCAGCGCTCTTTTTGCTGCTCAAGTTTGGCTTTCTTGTTTCTGGTAGGTTGTTCCCTTGTTCAAGTTGAGGTTTCGATGATTGAAAGGGCATCACTTGGCAGTTCAGAAGACTCCAGCACTCCAGTTGCAGTTGAAGATACAATTGGGACCTTACTGGATTGACTACTTGTGCGCTTTTGTTTGTGAGGTATATTCCTATTGTTTTGAGATGTAAAATATTCATGCCATTTTGTTGGTGAGGTGGAGGAAAATGTTTTTGTAAAGGTTGGAGTAGAGTTGAAGTGTTAAGTCAGTTCTTATTTGTATGTTGTGCCACTCTAATGTGTGTTGTTGATTGGCTTGACACAGGTGGAAAACTTGTTGATGGCAGCTTGAAGGGCACCCCAGCAGCTCTTGATGCCAATAGTGGTTTGCATTGGTTCCACAATCTCAAAGATGTATTTTTTGGTGACTCAGTTCCAAAAGCTTTTGCCTGTTTGGTTTGTACCAATTATGGGATCTTGTGTTATCTCAAGCAAAGACATGGAAGGCTGAAGGTATTCCTTATCACTGTAGTTTTGCTACCATGTTGCTTTCTTAAATTTATATATATATATATATATATATATATTTGCTGAAGGAGTCGCCTCTACAAGGGCAAAAAAAAAAAAAAAATAGCATGAATGGAAAAACACGGAAAAAAATGTTTACCATTATCTGATTGTCTTTCTTCATGTGCAGGATCAAAAGGCACAGCGGAAGATGGGGAGAATGTGGAATACATTTTTGTCAATACTCAATATGTTTTTCAGGCTGGTGGATATGTTGTTCTGGCAGGTATTCTTTTGGGGGTGTGGGTTGAAATGTTGATGAGAATTCACATGAAGTACACAAACATTTCATGTGATTCATGTGCCATATGTAGCAACCCTCTCCCTCCTGAGATGCCGGGGACATAGAAACCTGAGTAGCGCCCGTAGTCAGTGGGGAAAATGGGGGAGCTAAATAGGGGATAGCAGCCCAGTTTAGCCCCTATGCTGGAGTTGATCTAATGGCATCATTTTATGTAAGAATGGTGCAATACATCAAAGGCCCCCTTGTAGCTTCCTGGGCGTCCTCTAGAATATAAGAGGTGCCCTTCTATGGCCTTGAGATGGATCCTCAGTCACCCCAGCATACAATAGAAAGTAAAAGTGAATACCCTCCTCCAACTTTGAGAGTAGTGCTCCATCCCCCAATCACCAACCGTTTTACCATTGGACATTGAGTATGCCTTATTAAAATCCCCCTTCAAAAGCCTTCTGTAGTCCCTTAAATGTAGTTGCAGCAAGACTACCACCTCTGGCAAGTAGCCAATCAGTTCAAGTGCTTGCCAACTACTCTTAGCAATTATGATTGTTACCTTCTTGTAAGCACAGCCCAGCTGTCACCTCTGTCTTCTTCACTTGTATATCAAGTAAGTTGATCTTCAAGGGGTATTTCCTACCTTAAGCCATCTGTAATAGCACAAGGGGACCAGAGTTTGACTTGTGTAGAAATACACCTGCTAGCAGAGTAATTTCTGCTTTTATTAACTCTCAGCACTGTAATAGTACTTGGTTTATCCATTGGATCCCACAAATTCCATACACATAGCTGACATCTCACCTCACCTCACAAATCTAGATCATAAATTACCAAAGTTTAAAAAGTAAATAAAATAAAATAAATTGTTATAAAAAAATAAGATAAAAAATTGAGAAATTCTTGTGTTAAGACACTAAGGAGCTGAGGGTGTCAACAAGTGCAAATCAGTTAACACATGTGAACACAGCTCTAGTGGTTGCATAAGTTGTTGGCACTCTTGAGAGAAGGCTACTGTTTCTATTGACCTTTGTAAGAAGAGCTTCTTAGCACACCAAGGTTCTATTCAGAAAATCAAAAACATTTCCACCAATTGAAGCAGGTTATACGCAAATGAAACAAAGCGGACTCCTCCCTTTTTACTAATCAGATAACTGTTTGGAACATAGTCGCCCAACAGAGCACAACAAGATTTTCTCTTGGATTATATATAGTGACCATTAAATTATAGGGTAAATCAATACAAGACAGGAGAAACTAAAAAAAAAATGATAATATTTATAAACATGCTGTAGCCAGTTCCATTATATTACACATATCCTTGACGGGGCGGCGCCCAATCTATGAAGGCCCAACACAAAAGATGCAAAGGGAAGCACGTTAGAGATCTGATGGTTTGCTGCCGGGGAGGTAGAGAAGATGCAAAAACAAGAGAAAGTGTGACGCAACCTGTTGGTTGATTTGGTGGAGCAGGAGGCGGTGGATTCATGTACTTTGAATATCCTTGAGATGGTGGCACTGGAGCGGCAGGCGGAGGGTACAAGGGAGTGGCAGCATTCCAGCCTAAAAATTGTACTTTCGGTTCAGTTTATTGAAACTCATGTCAGATCAAAACATAAAACTTTACCTTGAGGAGGTGGCTGTGGAGGCGGGACAGGATACGCGGGTTGCCCTGGCTGCTGATAGGTCTGTCCAGTAGGTGGCAGAGGGGGGTATTGCGGTGTAGAGCCTGGATACCGAGGTGTTACCAGTGGAGTGCGGCTGCCGACAAGAGGGGTGCGGTTGGTGAGCATTGGAGTCCGACCTCCATGAATCGGGGTGCGGCCGTTGGGAGCAAGTGACGGTGTTTGACGACCATAGTGCTCAGATCTACCACCATGCCCAGCTGCTGTAGCAGCCGCTGCTCGCGCGGTATATTGAGTCTGTGAGTGGATGTGAGTCAACATCGGGAGAGTCTGAGGCAGCTTTGAGATAGGTTAGGACACACACCTTGAAGGCGTTACACAGGGACAGCATGTCTCCAGCTTGAGTGCCGTGGAGTTCATATGCTCCGGGCGATACTTTAACATCCTGAGAGGCAATATCACAGTCAGCATACAAGCCTGTAGGAAGCGACTTTGAAGCTCATAGCCCAAATTGCTTACCCATGTCTGCATGGGGGAATTCTTGTTGGCTTTAAATCCAATCAAGAAATTCCCAGCCACCTCCTTGTCAATGCAAAATGCATACGTAGAACGATCGGGATTGGCCATCAGGTATGTTTTCAAGAAATTTGCTGTTTATCATGCGAGTCATGACCGTCAAATGTCCATTCACGGCGTATGGGATCGATGTCATTACATGCGACTTGGGCAATGAAAATGTTTACTTACACATTTCGTCATAGCTTCCTTTGTATTTTTCGTGCTGTATCATTTCCTCTACCTTCCGTGCCATCGCCCTGACATGAGAAACGATCAACTCGTCAAGATCTGAATACGAGTATCGACCTCCAATCTTCAAAATTCTTCCAAGTGAGAATTCATTAGGTTTGTCAAGCTCCAGGACATCTAGCATGATACAACAAGGAACAAAAATCAGCTTCGACTGCACAGTTAAAAGCTCAAGTTCTGGCGCCTGACCAATGTGTTGGTAGATACCCGTGTCCACCTTCCATGTAACAGCCAAGTGATCAGTACCTCTAGAGCTGGGACGAATCACACAATCGCCTCGCTGCAAGTTTGCGAGGTGCTGCTCAGCCTGTCCAGCATTAAAGTTGTGAAAGTTCGGATGCTTGATAATTCTCTGAGTGCGCCGACTGCCCGTGTTTTTCTTCGATTCCACTCGTTCTTTATCGATCTCCATCTGGGCCAGGTCAAAATATTTATCGGTCTCGACATTCTTTCGGCGGCTTGAGTTAGCCGCCACGTATTTAGGCTGGGAGTTTAGTTCCACCGAGAAACGGCCCTTGTGTATTTCAATGACCACGGCCTGTGTTGTCGATCCAACTGGAAATTTGCTCATATCTGGGGTTCCTTCGTCAACCATGTAATTCTGATCAATGAAACCCTCGATTCCAGAATCCAGTCGGACGGTCAAGCCTCGATCACGAACCCTTGTTATTTTAACAGGTATGATTGCTCCTTGGGAGAGTGTCGCTTCGTTCTCGCCTGTCCACAGGTCGAACATTTGCTCGGGTGTTAAGGGTTCAAACTTCTCGCGCTTTTCGCGGTAAGGCTTTTGTAGCTCGTTTCTAATCTGATAGAGCGCCAGTCTTTTCTTTTTATTCATCAAGCGGAGCAGCTCATCGGCAAAGTCGTCTAAATTTAAATCATCCAATTTCGACGCTCCGCCATTATCACTAGCCAACAGTTCGCTAACTACTTGTGACGCTGGCTGCCCGGCAAGATCCTCTTCATCTAACTCCTGAGCATCAGCAGCCATTTTGCGGGCGACGTCGTAATCCTCGGGGTGTATTCTCGTATCATCCAAGATGTCAGGATCAATATCCCGATTCGCACGTAGGTCGTCCTGTTTGATTCGTAGGAATCCGGCGCAGTTGTAGAAGATGTTTTTGGGGACCAAGTTCTGAGTAATCAATTCATTTCTCAGACTAAGAGTACCTTCCTGTGGTAGTAAATAGGCAGTTAGGTTAATCATCAAGTTAAATTGTCACTATTTGCGGGCGGCATGAAGTAACTGACAATGTTCGGGTTGGTGTTGATTAACTTGATCAACTTCTGAGCTTTTCGCGGCCCAAGTCCACAAACATATTGGAGGAGGCACTGGTAGTAATGGTCATTCACGGCCCTGTTAATATCGACACCGACGACGTTAACTATGTTGACCAATGCGCGTTCCAAGTAAGTTTGAAGGGTCTCTTTTGGAAGGAGTTGTTGGTCGGGGTGAAAGGAGATCGCAGTCAAGTCCGATGCAGCGGCAGCATATTCATTTAGCGGACTCTGGACATATCTGGCCAAAGCAACGCAATATCTTCCAAGAGCCGGCAGCTCTCCAAATTCATCTTCAGCCCGTTTGCCCTGCTGATTCAATCTGGCGGTGTCATCTCTAGCGACGATAACCGGGAAATTCAATTTGCTGGCGGCTTCAGCCGTTAATTCACCTTGGGCACTTTGGATTTCGGATTTCATGCGTTCAGATAATTCGCCCGAAACAGTCTTGACGTCTCCCAATAATCGGTAGGTGGATGCACTGAACCCACCAACGACAATTACGTCTGGCGCACGCTTTTGCAAAAATTCCGAGAAGGCTTGTCGTGGTGCGGGATCACGCAGGTTATCAAGCTTCATGTGATCCCGAAATCGCCCTGCTCGGTCTAAGAAGATCACGAAAACCGAATCTCGCTTGGGATCACCTGCTCCATTTGAAACAGCAACCACCGAGGGGGCCTCGCCGTCAAACAGATGATCAGGACAGAAGGGAGCAACGTCTGCTCGCTATTGACAAATGTGATGAGTAAATGGAATAAACAAGCCACTCAAACTACACTACAGGATGTTTACTCACAAATTCTAATTCATCTGCGCATTTTTGCGCCACGAATTCCTCGGCCTCATCCTTCAGGTAGTTCTTGGCCCAACGGGCTGCGTCTGGTAGTAGCATATGCTCAATCGCATACATCAGAATCTCTTCCCGAAGCTCGTTCCATTTCGCTGATTCGTCAGAAGGGTCTTCTGACTTGAACATGCTGATTAGCTCTGTTTTGAAGCCGTGATCGGTCTGTGGATTCAGGTGGACTTGAACATCGACTAGCAACTCCTGTTCAGCAGCTATGATTTGAAGATATTGGGCAGAGTGTTTGAGGGCCGAAAAGGGTTTCTGGCTGAGATACTTGAAGGCCTGGAATAACATCAAGACCGATTTTCTCAGTGATGAAAGGCTTACAAGCATGATTATCAATAAAAGGCCTACAAAGTATGGATGGAGTTCGTTGATCTTGTGTACACCAGTGTCAGTTGGCGTCACGGTGACCACTCCATGACTCTGGAATAACTGCCTGACGTGCTTTTTGAGCAATGGGTCACGCCCAATATCGGTACTGAGAATAAACTTAGCCGCTGATGGTGGAAGGGGAATAGGTTGACATAGCGCCAGCTTTCTTAAAATAGACCTCCACAATATGTCAAATCTGAAGAGAAAAATGCTGACCTTCAATCACTTTCTTGGGTTCGTCAAATTCGGTTTCTGGATCACAAAATGTTTCAGCAAACACAAGAGGTTCTAAGGGAGGGTCTTCCTTTTGATACCTCTTGTCGTGACTCAGTAAGTTGGTAGTTAGTTCGCGCGCAGAAATGCTGATTTTTTTAGCAAAGTGATTGATGTTGGTACTTTTGGTCCGTTCATATCGACTTTCGCGCAACGCTTTTTTGTATCTGACAGCCTTTTTGGCATCGGTGGCAGCTCCGTTGAGACCTTCAGTATCAAGGTCGGCCATGGCATCAGCATCCTCGCGAACATCCGCTTGTGCTTCACGCAATCGGTGGCCATATGTCAGGGTAAGCCATTGCATCAGGTCAGCGACTTCTTCAACAGATTGAATGCCTGAAAAGCACTCCTGGAAATAATCATTTTCCGTCCCTAGTTTTACGAACAGGCGATTGAGACCTTTCTTGCGCTCTAGTAATGCTACATACTTCAAGGCGAGTGTATGTACTTTCCACAGTTCTTCACGGGTTAGGAACCGTATCTCTCGGCTCGGCGCATCATGACTTTTGGCATCATGGTAAGTGATGTAATCCTGCCGGTGCATAAAGACGAAAGGGACTTCAAAGTATTTGCTGAGAAAGAATTCTAAAACATCCTTCACGGCTCTGTTGAATTGTGGTTTCAATAAGGGCGAGTATCCGTCGCGGTCGAGTTGGATGAAAGATTCGGTGCAGCGTTGTGAAATTCTTGGTGCAACCCATTGAGCAGCGCGCTCGAGCTCTTCATCATCAAGAACTGGCTCTGTAGAATTGATGTTGGTTAATCCAGCAGACGCGAGTTGAGTGCGTTCCGGAATATCGAGAAGCCGAATTGCTTCGTCGGCCTCGGTCAACATGCGCTCCTTAATTTCACTGGGTTCAAAGATATCCTTCAGTTGAACGGCTGTGCCTTTGGGTTGGACATCTTCGCCATCTATATCTGGGTCAACACCATCGAAGTTCAACTCTGCATTCTCGTCAATTTCTAGCGCCCAACCGTAATCATCGCCGTGGCCGAAAACTTCAATGACTTCATCCCAAGACTCCTTGGTAATATCGGAGACATCGGGTGCCAGGGCACCCATCAAGCGACCCGCCTGCTTTTGGCGACCTGCGTTTCCTTGCGAAGAGCGGACATGTTTATCTTTCCTCTTACTAGCCTTTGAGGGTAAGTCTGAGGGTTCATCTTCAGGAAATTCGTCCTCTTCAATGAAGTCATCAAGATCATCTCCACCAAGATTGTCCCGAGGGCGAGCGGAAGTTTCGAATCCGTCATCTTCGTCATCAAAGATCCGATGCAGGTCATCTTCAACATCTTGGTCAATGTTATCAGAGGCCACAGATCCCGCGCGTCGTAATCGTCGCTGTTGTTATCGCGATCACCATTGGGCAGTTAGATATGGCCCTTCAGACAAACTTGATTCGCTCGTAAGTAACAGGAGGAGTACCTTAGCCTTCCTGTGGGGAGCAACTCCGGTGTTCTCGGCCAACAGTTCGAGGTCATCTTCGTCCAGGTCATTGTCTTCATCGTCGTCGTTGGCAACTAAGGATAAGATCATGTAAGTGGACCGCACAGCATGTGGGTGGAAAACGTTGTGGGCATACCGGAGCGATGCTTCTTCCGCTCTGAATGCTTATGTCGGTGACGATGCTTGCGCTTTCGCTTCCTTGATGAGCGATCCTCGTCCTCTGACGCATCATCTTCCTCCTCATCCTCATCAGCAATGAACCCTGAAAGATAAACAAGTCAGCTCCCTGTGGGAATATCTTGAATATGAAGCAGTCTAAATACTTGCCTTCGCGTACTGCCCTCTCTTCCTCGCTCCCCTCTTCTTCCTCTTCGCTACTATCTTCGAGAGCGTTCTGCGTGGCTTCATCCTCTTCGTTTAGTTCCTCTGGCTGAGCAACATCGTGCTCATTCTCAAGTTCCATCGCCGTTCCTGGTAAAAAAGACTGTCCAGTCGAAGTGTGAAGTGTTTGCCTGCAGTTGTTGGTGGTAGAAATCTGTTGTTGACTGCTCAGCGAGTGTGGTGGCAATATATTTATGCCGATTGGCGAGCGTGACAGTCACGCGACAGGGCTGTGAAACATTCCGTTTAACATTTCATGTGCCTGTCCTGTAGGGTTTCGATCCGGCCCACCGGTTCCGGATCTAGTTCATCCGATTTGGCATGGTGGCAACCTTCAATATGGCTGACCAGTCAAATTCCGATTCAGATATCGAAGCTTTAACGCCGGAAACATCTGATTCTGCCACAGCAAAAACTGGGTATGGCAGTACTTCAAGGCAACAACTATTGACAATGTGTTAGACAACATATGCCTGGTCAGTCAAGTTCCCAGCACACAAATGTTGTCAGAATCCAGAATGTAGTTGTGTCTGGTGAGATTGGAACTCTAAACCTCAGTAGAACTGAGACACAATAGAGTGCTGCCTTGAACCAACTAGGCTACAAACACTTATTGCTGTGAAGTTGACATTTTTGTACAGTTACCAAAGGTATGCTTGTAATCTTCTGGGATCAAGTCTTGATGTGTGTTTGCACTGCTTGTCATGTTACCAGGTCCAAGTCTTATAATCTTTGGGTGTCAGTCTGCCTAGAGCAGCTTTCAACTGCAACAAATCTCTGTCTAGCAATAATTGTGGTGGATGAAAGGGGCTCAACCAAAAGCATGATCAACCACCTGGCTCACCAACATGGTCTCACTCCAAATATTGAAGACATTGAAACAATTACTCAGTTCATGAAGCCAGGAAAATCTAGGGCTCCAAAAAATATTAGAGACACTTTGAAATCAGCAATTGTGTCAACCTTAGAGATACTCCAGAGTATCCAAAAGCCTGCATATAAGTAATCATAGTATTTTATCTCCTTTAATATTGAAAAATCATGTAATATTATTCCAGAAATGGATTTGTTATGTACTATGCCATGGGGTTACCCACTGGGCCTAACCCCAAATTCCTACTCCTTATGGTACTTTGTCAAAACTCATAAGAATGAGTAAAATAATTATTGCTGTGGACTGTGCAGCAAATAAGTACATAAAATGTGTACATAACATATGTACAGAAAATAATAGAATATTTACATAAATAAGAGTTGAATATAGTTCAAATGTTATTTATACAATCAGAGAGGAGATTTTCTGCCAGATTTCAATTAAAATACAATCCCAATTGTATACAATTATATTTGAGTGCAATTTCAATTTTTGATTTAACTTAGAGCAACATGAGAAAGTTCCACATGTACAGTCTGTGAGAACTTATTCCAATTCATTCTATTCAAACAAGTTGACACATGATGTAATTGGTTATAACAATGTGTTAAGATCTTGTAACCCCCTCTGGCAATTGCCAGGGGTTTCCCCAACTGGGGGATCATCTTCAGCCTCCGCACCTTTATACATTTCCCAGTAAGCAATCAACTATCTCAATCACAACATATTTCTAACTATCAAAACACTTTAATCATCCTCAAATAATCACAGTCCCCTCAAAATCACGTTCCCACTGTCAGAAGTATGACATTCCTGTCTGCTCACATGTTGTCCTAGCAATCTCAATCATAACTCCCCCCTTACTTCTCTACGAGTCCTGTCCTGTCCTGTCCTGTCCTGTCCTGTCCTGTCCTGTCCTGTGCTTTCCTGTGCTTTCCTGTCCTTTCCTTTCCTGACCTGACCTGTCCTGTCCTGTCCTGTCCCTTCCTGCTTATTGTCTGGGCCCACTGTGCCCTGATTGTTGTTCAGGCCCCCTTTGGATCTT
>LAVV01006448.1:16920-33112 GCA_001263375.1 Puccinia sorghi
AAAGAGAACCACTTAGGGATGTAGAAGTTGATTGGTAACCCTTTTGGCGCCATCTTGAATGCTGATGGTTCAGGTTTCTTGGGTAATCGGCAAATCCTACGACGGCTTGTTTTGGCCAAGGGGTCTTGCTTAGCTGCATTCTTCATCACATCATCCAATTTGCAAAAGAATTGATTGGCATTCAGTGAGCGATAGGGCAGGTTTTTGATCTTGTAGTAGCCTTTTGCTTCTACGAGCTTGACATTGCTGTGGGCCGTGATTGGTTACAACATGTCCCAATAACGTTTGGGGAACTTGTTGAGAATCACAAATTCCTGGTGTTTATCACGCAGCTAAAGTGTAGATCAAACACAATTAGCTATGAACTCATGAAACTAAGGGAATTGATTATGTTGGTTATGTTGGACTTACCCTCTTGCAATTCTTATTGAATTTTTTGTTTGATGCTTCTTGCGCAAATTTCCCTTTTTTTTTAACTCCTTATTGTATTTTTTTAATTGGAGATAGTGTATGAAATGATTGTAAGCCGGTATGAGCAGTGACATGTTGTTGGCCATTTCGGGATTGACTTTGAGGTAAGCATACCCGGAAAGTGGCTGTGAGCTCGGTAAACGTGGTTAGAGCAGCAATCCTATGTGCTGTGTTGTACAAGGAAGCCGAGTCTTCATCCAAGTTGGGGCACCAGATTGATAAGCCCAATTGAGCCATGAGTCCTTGAGTGTAGCAAACAAAGTTGCTGCTGAGGTGAATGACCGATTTGCTGTACTTGATTGGCCACTCTGAGCATTTTTCAAGCATTCAATTTGGCTTTCACGGATTGGGCTGTTTGCCAAGCCAGAATTGACCGCCTGTTTGATTTTTTTGGTCCGTCTGAAGCACCAATAGAACTCTTCTAGTGTGCTTAAATCAGGGGCCCTGGGAACCAAATCCTGCTTCAAGAGGCCCCAGAGAATTTTGATGTGCACAAACAAAGCTGTCTACAGAGGGAAAAAAAGAAGCAAAATTCAGTAAGCTGACGATGAAGCTTGAGGTAAGCAGCAGAAGACACGCTTTTGTGGGTAAAAAGCTGGGAGGAAAGTCCATTTTGCATTGGCTGGGGATGTTGCTTTGGGGAAGCTTTGACAACAGCCGTCTTGGTAATTGATTTGCGGCGCTTGGGCGGCTCTCCTCCTTCATGAGTTCGGGAGGGGTTGAAGCAGCTTGTTTTGATTTTTGGGGTGTTGTTTATGCTTGACTTTTCTTCTTTCTGGCAGAACTTGAGGTGGATGGGCCAACATTCTTGGTGGGCTGGATGCTTGATTTGCCAGCAGGCTTCTTACCCGGCGGCTTGGGGTCACGTTTTTTCAAGTTAATAGTTGCCTTGAGACTTCCAATTTTGCCAGCGAGCTTCTCAATAATGGATTCATACGGGTTGGTAGGGGCAGAGATGGTTGGAGTTGAATAACAATGTTGGGTTTGGCTGACATGGACAGGGGCAGAAACAGGGACAGATTGGTTGGCTGGAGCAGCCCAAGCGTTATGAGAAGGGTGCATCTGGATGTAAGCTATCTATCTAAAATTTAACTTGTGGCAAAGCGAGGTAGATGTTGAGAGTTGAGTGGCACAACTCAAAAGAGTCCAAGAGGTGTGTTTATTTATATCTTTTTAATCTGAGTAGGCCTTAGGATCAGTAGGGTTGAGTAGATGCGGTGTTGAGTAGGTGATGAGATCTGTTGGGTTCATGATCAGGTGTGATGAGATTGCTACGTTGCTATGCATATTATATTTGTTCAATGAGATACACTGCATTGAGTAGTATTATGGAGTCAGCATTGAGTCAGCATGGAGAGTTGTGGTGAGTTGTTGTTTCAGTAGAAGCATCTGTCGCTGCGGCTGACGTTGCATATCCATGTAGGCGGGGATGAAATGTCTGGGTGACGCTGCGGCGTGGAACGTCCGCAGTTTGCCCGTAGTGTGAGCTAAGTACACATTGCTAATGTACTGTTGGTTTGTGGAGTACATTAGTTATGTACAGCTTGTGTGTGGTGTTTTGCCTCCAATGCTGTTAGCAAGTCTCACATGGATGTGTTAGCAAATGTGTATCAAGCAGTGCCTAGTTTGACACTTCAACAAGTGATTCCTCCGACCTCACCTTTTTGCACGTTAGTTTGTCGAACCTAACGATCGCATACGAGCTTAACCATCAGACATGAGTTGCAAGGAGTTGATGAGGAGAAGAGGTCAAATTTACTTTGTCAAGCAGTTTGCTTTTCCCAGTATCGACATGTCCCAAGATACAACAGGTTGGGCTGCGCATATCTTCAGGTTTCCGGGCAGACATCGCGTCTTCAAGCCGCTTGATTCGCTTCGCGGCGGCTTCGACCTTCTTCTGGGCAGCTATTTTGCGAGAGTTCGACAATTTTCGACCCTCCTCGTCTGAATCATCATCCGAGTCGTCCAAATCGGAACCAGAGTCGGAATCGGAATCACTCGAATCTGAATCTGAGTCATCGTCGGAATTATCTGATCGCTTTTGTGCTTCCGTAGTCACCTTAGATGTGGTGGCCGTTCCGTTGGAGCCACTGGGCTTAGCTTTCGGCTGACTAACCAGTTAGCCCTTGGGCGGGGCTTCAGACTTACTAGATTTTGAAGCTGGCTGAGAAGGCTTTGTAGAGGGTTGTCCGCCAGATGTGGATTTGATTGCATTCGGTGCGGCTTTGGTTGTCGGGCCTTCTTTTGGCTTGTCAGATTTGTCGCCGGGCTGCTTGATCGGTGCCGTTCTAGTTTTGGCCTCATCTTCACTTTCCGCATGCCACTCGTCTTTCACATCATCACTTTCCGCTCCCCAATCATCCTTGACGGCGGCTACCTCGGCAACAGCAGGCTCAGGAGGAGGTGGTGGTTGAGAAGTAGTGGCTGGAGGCGTAGGAATCTCAGCAATTTTGAGCTTGCAGCTGACATCAGGAACAGATTCTGGCTTAGATTCAAGCTCGATATGGTCTCCTTCTTTTAGCCTTTTTTTGCGGTTTCCGTATGTAACCTTTTTGGTGCCTGACGATGGGGCAGTTTCCTTGCGCTGATGTATTCCTACTACCACAGCTCCCGATTCGACCAGAGGCTTGAGCCGTAGCTGAGCTGCAGCATTCTCTGCTTTATGCTTGGGAGTTAACAGTTAGCCCGCTTTCCTCAATTCTTCCTTCTTGGCCTGGTTGAGGGATGAGAAAACAAGTAATCAGTGGCTCGGTCGTGAGAAGCAAGTAGACAGCGGTTTACCTTTTCCTTTCTATTTTCCGCGCCTTTTGTTCTTCTTTACGCTTTTAATAAAGCCTGCTGAACTTTGATTCTATTTTGTTTTGTTTTATTGCCATGGTTAAGATAAGAATATTATATGTACACATAAAACCATTAAAAAAATGCAACATGATGATGATGATGATGATGATGATGATGATGATGATGATGATGATGATGATGATGATGATGATGATGATAGCATATTAATTCAATACATTATGTAAGAAAAAAAAGTTTGCCATTATATATATTATTAACTATCCACCACAAGGACAAAAAAAATGAAAATCTAAGGAGATCAGAGAGAAATTTTTTGAGATTACAGATACAACGCCCAATAATCCAAGAGAGAAAAAAGAAACAAGGTGATTGCTTCAGGAGGAAAATAGGTGGAAAAGGTGTTAACAATGGAGAGAATTAGGGATCGTCCCAGAAGGCGGATTTGGGATAATCAGTTAGAGAGGCTGCGGCTTGATCAGTGAACCAGACTACGGGTTTGAGGTGAGAGGACCTGACGAGAGCGGCGGGGTTGACGCGGTCTTCCTCCATGGGGACATCTGACTGGATGGAGCGGTCGAGACTATCCGCGACGATCTCGGCCATTTCCTGGCCTACCGCCAGGAAGGCAAACTGTCGAGCCGAGTTGAGCACCGGCAGGGTCAGCGTGATCCGGTGCGAGGGTGGCTGCCATGCGTCGCCAAGCCACGCCACAAACCAATTAGCCTCCCCCAACATCGGGTGCGATGGGTACAAACTTCCCACTTGTCCCTCTTCCCCAACCGATATCAGTATCAAGTCAAACTCCGGCGGTTGCCCCGTTTCGTGACTGGCCTCCGGGAATAGCTCCAGCAATCGGTTCTCATACTCATCCGCCAGACTATCCGCCAAGCTGTCCAATCCTTCCGGGATCGTCTTGGTCTCTTCAATATCCGCCCGTGTTAATTCGGCTATCGAGTGTACCTGGTTCCTCGGAATCGGAACGTGCTGCAGTATTGACTCAGTAATGGCACTGAGTACGGATTCCGGCGATCCAAGTGGCGCAATCGCCTCTTCCACTAGGAAGATTTCCCATTTTTCCCAAAGAATTCGGTCGTCCCCCGCAAGTCCTTCGCCAAGCACTTGGGGCAGGATTGAGCCACCAAGTGCGAGTTGGAATTTTCCATGTCTTTGAATCGCCACCTCTTGTGCTTCAAACACAAATTGGGCAAGTGCTTCGCTAATCTCAGTCAAATCTTGGAACGGAAGTAGGATCGGAGAAGGAGGTGGAGGAATATTTTCGTCGATGGTAACGGATTCCAACGTCATTTCACAATCATAGTTCAAGGGCGTGGGAGGTCGCTTGGTGATCGAAGGTAATGGTTCGGTAAGATTCAATTCCATGCTGTTGCCAACTTCTTCACTCTCGTCCGTCATTGGCGTCTCACCAGTCAACTCGCGGGTCCGATCAAGACTAAAGCCGTTTGACGATGACCGATCTGAAGGACTCGGCTGCAAAATTGAGGGAAAAGAAAAAAAATCAACTCCCATTCAATCGCTTGAGAAGGAAAGGGAAAATGAAATTACCTCGACATCTATTGGCGTATCATTTCCCTGGTACGATGCGGTTGCCGCAGAAAGTGGATCAGATAGATCCATGTTCAAGTTGAGTGGCGGTAAGATCGGAGAGTTGAATCCACTTGATGGCGGTTCGTTCGAGTCAGTCGTAGCAAGGCTTCGGTCGCCTGGGGCTGGATCCGGAACTTGATCAAGGGAAAATAGAGAGCCTGATCGAACTTCCGCAAATGTGGTGTTATTATTAACATGGCCGCCGGAGGGAATGACGTGATTATTTGAGATGGGAGCCGTAGGTGTCGGGACTTCCTCTGAGCTTGTTGAGTGAGACGGACCAGCTCTCCCGACTAACGACTCAGGAGGTACTAAGGTGGGTAGTTTCGGGAGTTCGATGCTGGATGGATCAAGGGAAACAGGGATGATTCGGGGAGGGGAGGCTATACTAGCCTGAGAGAGGGAAACCTGAGGAAAATTCCGATCCGCATGTATTTTGGGGGGAGACCGGAAGCCTAACTCATCACTAGGGGTAAGAGCAGCTTGGTAAGCAGGAAATTGTTTGGGGAAGGTAGGTGAAACACAAGGCGTTAGAACAAGCCGGTCCATCAGAGAAGGTGAGGCGAGACGGGGAGGCGAAATCTCTATAGCCATATTGTCTACATCCATGGCCCCAAACAAACGGAGTGGGTTCATGTGGCATTCAGACGAACCTGACGCTTCTACCAGTCCCTGGTGAGCCGATCCGTCCCCATGGTTTAGTTCGTTCTGGTTTGCATTGAGGTCAAGCGAGCTGGGGATCTGATCCTGGGAACATAATGCAAGGGTTGTCGCATCATGTGCACCCGATTGATTTTCAGCATCACCAAGCGCAAGTCCCAAACCATTTACCGAAGTGGACGGCGGCCAAGAAGTCTGGGCAGGAAAATTCGAAACAAGTGAGGGACCAACGTCTGATCGGGTTTCGCCCAAGTTATCTGGGGATGTAGACAGCTCGTAAGAGGATTCTAATTGAGACTGGGCGCTAGCCCTTGGAGTGGACTCCGCCTGGAACTCTGAAGGGTCGTCTGGGAGGGAGTCGGATTGGTCTGAAATGTCAACAACCGTCCGATCGTGAAAATGTGCAACACTAGGGGTGACCAGACTAGCTTCTGCCATAGTTGACATGTGCACGTCTTGGTCGGACTCAATCAATGAGCTTGATGACTGATCGCTATCAGAAGCCGCGCGAGATTTGAAATGGGGGAACTGGGGCTCAATCAGATTCACGTTGGTGGACCCGTTAGCATAATTTGCCACTGAAGGGGTTGTAGCCAGCCTGCTCATGAGATCTGGTGAAGGAAGCAGGTCGGGAGAAGGTGGAGTAGGAGGCCAATCATCATCGGTTAATTGATGTAAAGTCGTTTGACTGTGTATTGACGAGTCACCTTTGGAGAAATGTGAGTATTCGGACTCCTGATCAGTCTCCGATTGTTCGCTCTTCGGCAAGTCCTGAATGTAGGGTGAAAAAGAGGTATGAGGTTAGTTCAAGCTGGGGAGATCGTTGAATGAGCGGTACAACATACCTGTGCAACCTTCCGGTCTGCAGTTTCATCAATTATCTCTCTGGTAGATGTCGCTTCACTAGCACCGCCGAAAAAAGCGCCGCTGAGGGCAGATGAGGGTGCCTTTAGTGCAGCTGCTGCGACAGCAGGAAACTGTATATCCTTGGCTGAGACGGGATGTGTGAATGGCAAGGACGGTGAGATAATTCGGCGTGAGGGGCTATGCTGTTGAGGATCTGCGGAATAAAATGATTCGGGAAGACGGGATGGGATAATTGCTACTGGGCTGGTTGGCCCCTTCGATCTAAGGACATCGCCATTTGTGGGCTGGAGGTTCAAAACCAGGACCAAGTCAGCATAAAAATTTCCTACGTAAAAATGATAGCAAAATGGATTTAGGACGAAATGTGGGATCAAACCTGGGAAGATGATACTGAGGCCCCTCCGTAGTACTCTTGCTGTAAAGTAGAGGGCAAGGCGCGCAAAGCCAATGGAGAGACAGAAGGGGACAGACTTTCCATGGGTTGAACCTCGACTTGAGTATACTGTAGAGAGGGTGTAAACACCCTTGTGGGTGTCAGTGCTGCGGATGTATGCGAGGGCGAATAGAACGCTGAGGAGAGTGTCGACTGCATGGCCATCACCGGACTCTTGGGGTTGAGAAGCGTCGCAGCAGCCTCGTCAGGCTTCAAGCTGACCGGGCTGAATTCAAGCAAATGAGAATCCTGATATGCTACTCCTCGGGATTGCGTGACTTGAGCCGAGAAAGGGGGGAATGGCTCTGGGATTCGTTTAGCTTGCCGTGTAGATTGTACCTGGTGAAAAAAAAAAACATATTAAGCTTTAGGGATGAATCAAGCGGCAATTATATCAAGATACTTACCGTTGCAAGTGCTCCGAAAGATGCCGGAAAGCTTGGGGGGAGTGGACGATACAAGAAATCTTCAATGTGGGGATAGACAGCAGGGTAGATAATCAAGTTGTAAGGGTAGCCAAACGAATCTTCAACTTTCAGATTTCCGGTGGAAAGATCACTGGCGGAGGCTTGCTCAAGTTTTCGTGTAGATTGTACCTGGTGAAAAAACACGTCAAGCTTTAGGAATCAGTCAAATGGGAATGATATCAAGATGCTTACTGTGACAAGTACTCCGAAAGATGCCGGAAAACTTGGGGGGAGTGGTCGATACATGAAGTCCTGCATGTGGGGATAGACAGCGGGGTAGATAGTCAAGTTGTAAGGGTAGCCAAACGAATCTTCAACCTTCAGATTGACGGTGGAGAGATCACTGGCGGGGGCTTGCTCAAGTTTTGGTTGCTGTAAGGAGCAGACAAGTGCAGATGAGTAAGTAATCTGGAAGCAGGATAATTGGGTAAAAAAAACACGTACCACAACTACTGAACCATCGGCCAAATCCTGGAGAGCAGGAGAAACCAGGGGCGAAGAGGGGTGTTTCGTGGTGCGAGGCGGTTCAATTGGGCGATTGAAGGACAGAGGGGCGTACAGCATCTCCAGGTATGGGTAAACTGGAGGGTAGACGTTCAGGTTATAAGGGTATCCTCGATCAGCGGACGACATTGAAATTGTTGGCGGGACATAGGATTTGGGCCTATCCAAACTTTCTGCTACTGAACATAAACCTTTCGTTCGTTCTGAATCACGGACATGCTCCCGAGGCCGTTGAACCACCTGAGTGAAGAACAGAGGGGCGTACAACGCATCGTCCAGATGAGGGTAAACCGGAGGATACACACTCAAATTGAATGGGTAGCCCCGATCAACTCTTGATATGTGAATTATGGGCGGGACTGTTGATTGGCTCAGCTCGAGTTCTTTCACTTGCCCTAGGTTGCCCGTTTGGTGTAAGGCGAGGACTTGCTCCGATTCAACCTCCTGGTAAGAAGGCGCGGCTTGGTCATTCTCTTCGACGTAAATATCACGCTCATCTATTATCTCAACGACTTCTTGTGTGGCGATGGAGGGCTGGAAGTGAGGAAGTAAATATGAATGAGTGAGACTATCTGTGTATGAAAAGACTGGGTTAGGTCTTCGGAGAGAGCAACTTACGGAGCGAGCCAGTTTGGACTGTTTGACCAGTGGTGTGGGCTCCATATATGGCAGGGCGGGACAGTAAAGCATTTCAGCGATGCATGGGTAGACAGCCGGGTAGACTCGCAAGTTGTAAGGGTAACCGAAGCCAGTGGCATCAATCACCACCTTTCCTTCAAGCTTGCTGGGCGGGAGCGACAGCTCACGAACCGGTCCGGCTTGAGTTGTAGACTATAAGTAACGAAATGAACAGAAAATGTTACATGTGTCAGCACCGAGCAATGTGACGCATGAGATGGATAAAAAAAACACGCACCAGACGATCGTCTCCAATAACCTGATCGCACACAGGCGATTCACCGGTTGATTCAACTGGGGCGATCAGTTCAAGGGGAGCAGGAAGGTCAACTGAAGCTGCAGGGAGATCTCGCGATGGCGTGGAGCTTCGGGTGGTGCGAGGATATTGAGTCTTGGCAGCCGCGGCATTATCGACGAACCAGACAACGGGTTTATGACCAAGCTTGACCAAACTGGCAGGCCTACAGTGAGATGGCTCCTGATCCAAAACACCAGCTAGCATATCGTCCTTTTTCGAGCCGACACAGACGAAGGCGAGTTCATGGGCAGCATTGAGGACCGATAAGGTCATAGTGATTCGGTGGGCTGGGGGTTTGGGAGAGTCGTTACACCAACTAATGATTGCCTTATCTTTCAATAATTTATGCAAGGGAAACAGCGAGCAGGTATGTCCATCTTCTCCCAATCCCAGTAGGATTAAGTCGAATCTTGGTAATTGGTCCCCATCTGCCGACCAATCCAATTCTTCCAAAACTTGGGCCATGTAAATCGACGATACAACCGGCGCCATTTCGTCCAGGTCAATGTCATCCGGCGGAAGACCCATAATACTAACTAATTGACTGCGATCGATGGGTACCTTTTCAAACAAGGCGGCCATTGAATTTGCAAAGTTCGAGTCCTTATCATCCAAGGGCACTATTCTTTCATCGGTAAAAAACACTTTCCTACAAGTTGACAGTTTCAAAAGGAAAACATTCTTTATTATGAGTAACCGAATTGAAAAGGAGAGCAAAGAAAGAATGCTTACCAGGTGTCCCACTTGATCAAAGGATTGTCGATTAAACCCGATGCGATGAGCTTGGGTAAGCTACCACCTGAGATTGCGACAACAAATTTTGAATGTCTCTCAAGGGCTTGATCTTGAGCAGAGATGATGAAGCTAGCCAGGTCACCCGACATATCGGTAATGCTATCGTAACAGTGCAAGATGGGGGCAAGTGGATCGACTACTTCTGGTTTAGGATCTACAGCAGTACTGGGTGTTTGACTGCGGAAGATGCTCGAGAGCAAGTTGTTTCCAATTGAAAGACGAGGTTTGAATAGTGACGCTGCGCGCGAAGCAGGTGACGAGTTGGATGATGAAGGTGTTGATTTGGAAGTAGTATTGGGCGGTAAAGGTTCCGTGCGCGGTGCTATTGAGCGCTGGAGGCCATTGAGTGGGGGTGATGCGTGGGACAATGACTCGCCTTGAGTGACAGGGATTGTGGTGGTTGTGATATTGGCCGTCCTAGGCTCCGTGCATGGTTTTATTGAGTGCTGGGGGGCATTGGTTAGCGATGAGTGGGGCAATGTGACAGGGGGAGTTGATGCAGGAGTGTTCGTAGTATTGGCCGTTAACGGCTCCGTGTGGCTGTCTATTGAGCTCTGGTGATTAGTAGGGGGTGAAGAGTTGATAGGTAATTGGCCTTGGATGATGGGAGAGCTGGCAAGAAGCTGGAGATCACGCTCAGATCTTGACGGAGGGATGGTAGTGGAATCATCCTGCGTGGTATGAACGCTACTTTTGGGGGAGGACATGCTGGCTCTTGGCGAGTTTTGTGCGGAGTTAGATGGACTCGGTTCTGAAGAAGCAAACGTCTTCGCGAGTTGAATTACTTTTGATCTGGTGGGAGGAGGGGGAGGAACCTTCAAAGATGCTTTGACTGGAGATGGCAGGGCACGCTCCTCTTCATCCCGAATGCTTTTGATGGATGGATTCAAGAGAAGCTGGGCTTCCTTGGCCATAGCTTTTTCATGGACGAGTCTGTTGACCTCATCCATCACCTTTTGTGTTTCTTCGTCTCCCTGTGCGGTCTGTAACCGACGTTTCATCAGCTCTTGCTCGCCAGAGAATCGGTTTACGGAGCGGCCAACGCTGGGTGAAAAGGTGGGACTACCAACTTGGACGGATTTAGGTGCGGGAGCGAGCGTTGCCGGAGGCTTTGACATGGCTTCATCTTTCGGCAAACCCTTGGTATCGTCATCGGCCTCGTTGGAAGCTTCAACAACGATTGGTGCGCCGCTAGTCGGGGCGCTAACAAAATCGGACAATGTGCTACCATTCTCTATTTTCTGGCCTGAATTGTTCTGCAAAGGGCCAGCTGATGTGCTCAGAGCCACATCAGGTGTTGCTTGGGTGAACTCAGATTTATTTGACCCATCTGAATTATCGTTATCCATGATGGTTTCGGTTTCAGAAGATTGCTGAGTCTCAATGACTTTGATACAAGTTCCGGCAAGATCAATGTCAGAAGGAGCGGCATGTTGTTTAACGACTGGGGGATCGATTGACTTCTGCATATCGAAGTCCCCCAGCTTTATGTTCACAGCTTCTGGGTTCTTTTCAGTTAACCTGAATGGGCCGCTGGTCGTTCTCTGGTTAAATGTTCCATTCCTAAGCGAGACAGAAGGCGATTGATTACTAGATGACTCTTGTGATGGGGGGGCGGCAGCATGCTGCCTCTGGTCTTGAAGTGACAGTTGCCGTTCCTCCCGAACCCTGCGCTCGTCTTCCAGCTGGTCGACCAGCTCGATCTGTTCGCGCTCGCGGGTGGCTTGACGGAGCATTGTCTCTTGCTGCAAGCGCCAGGTGTCTTCGTCTGTTGCAGAATGTTCTTCTGACTCGACTAATCGTTCCAGCTGTTGCCGATGATGGGTTTCAGCTGATGAGATGGTTGCTGGAGATAGAGGCACACGTCCTTCATGATGGCCAGGGATATATCGGGATGGCGAGGCTTGGGTTGACTTGGTGGATGTGGGCGATTTCAGTTGGCATTCAGTGTTCTCCAACGCCCCCGTGAAGGGTTGCCTTAGGTTGTGATGAGGTGAGCTGTCATCTGCTGTTGAAGATTTACAGCTGTTTCTTCGTGTGGCGGTGATCAGGGTTCGCACCCCTGATACTGACGATGAGGATACAAGTTGTTCTGACCCCCGGGCGAGTCCAGGAGTGAAGTGAGTGGAAGTGAGCTTGAATGACTGGGAGTTAATTCGGTTGGATGGTTGGCTGGAAGCTGCCCAGGCGTCGAACCAGCGGGCTTTCTTCAAGTCGATGTCAAACTCCAAACGACCGGCAATGGCTGTGGAATGAAGGGAGAGTTGAATATATATATTTTAATCTTTAATTTGAGGAGGGAGTGATTGCAACAAGGGGATAGACTCACGTAAGCCAGTTGAGGCTTGAAGGCCAGAGTACGCTGGAGGATTGTCTTCAAAGGCCCAACCAAATAGGACGCTCCAAGATTCTTCAGTGACCCTCGGACCGGGGAGAGGAGGATTTTCGATGGATGAGATGGAGAGATGAAGACTCAAGCCGCCAGTCGAGGGCAAGGAGAATTCACGTGCAATTGAGGCAAGTTGGAGGGTTAACTGAATGAAATGAGGAGGAGAGTAGTGAGTACCATGCTAAAAGAGATTGGATACATCAAGCAAAGCAAGAGAAAGGAAAAACTGAACGGTTGATTGAAGGGGTAATAATAAGCCAGCGGAGTAACGACCAGATGCGCCATAGCCATGTGCGAAACCCGAGACATGAGGGGGAGGGGGGGAGTGAGGGAGGAGAGCGGGGGGGATGATAATGACTGTCCAGCGGGTGGTGGGACGTTTGTTGGGGGTTCCGAGTTGTGGCAGAGGGAAAGAGCGATTAGCGGAGCAGAAGGAGGGGTTGCGGGAGTGAACAAGTTCGGGGTAGATTGGTGAGGGGGAAGTGGTGGGTTGAGGATTGCTGTAGGAGAGCATGCTGTATGGTCTTGCGCGCCTTCTGTTGGGCACGCAGGGAGATTCGTCGAGAGACTGAGGAGGGGTCATGACGCCGAGGAGGGGGTTGATTTCGCGAAGATGATCGAGTTGTTTGTTGTCAGTGTCTTCCATTGTTTCGTGAGCTGGAAAAAGAAAGAAGAAATTAAAAACGAGGAAAGGAGAGGAGGAAAGAAGAAGAAGCGGTTATTTATTTCAAGTAAATAAATAAATATGGATTTATTTTGTAGTGCCGAGTTGGACTGCCACGGTTGATGATGGGTCACTGTGGAGATGAGCAGGTTGGTTTCCATCTTGGGCCGGTTGAAAACGATCGAAGCAACACAGCACACAGTCATAAAGAAAGGCAAGGGAAGGTTTTATTTATAAACAGTTACGTAATACACCGACAATAACGTGGCTTACACTCATCCATGGCTTACATTAACTTCAGTCAGATCAAATCAGGGCAGCCGTTGATTCACATGATTCATCGACAACTCAATTAAATAAATTCACAACTTTTCATTTCAGCTGATGATCAACTGGGTTGCTGGTGACGATGAGAAGAAGAGGAGTTCAGTAGGATGTTCCTTCCGGGGGAAGCAGCCGGCAAGGTGGGGGAGAACCAGGTGAAGTAGATGACTCCAGAGAGCGACCAGATCAAGACAGAGAAGGAAATGATCTTCTGCGATCGTTTGTCCAAATCTGACGTAAACCAAGCTGTCCGGTCAGCTGCTACCAACAATTGATCATCATCATCACATTCAGAGTAGATAATAAATTTATCTAACTCACCCAAGTAGGATTGAAGCAATGACTTCTTCTGGTTCTTCTTGTCCGAGTGAACTCCAGTAGCAAGGCTAGATTCACCATTGTCATACTGCTCTGCATCCGATGCCGGCCTTACCAGCGCTTGGGATCTCGGTCCCGTTTCACGGCCACTAGCGGCCATCGACGGTGAGCAAGGATACATTGCCGGGGTTGAGGCACGCGCCCTAAGACCGGAGAATCGGCTGGGGTGGGTGCCTTGCATTCCCATCCTCCAGGCTTCCGAGATGCTGTTGGGGTGCTGTACTTCATCTTGACCATCATCACCGGCTACCTGATCTCCTCCTTCCCTCATCATTTGCTTCCTCCGACGCCCCGTAACTCGCTCGTAGATCCGTCTCCACGGACTAACGTATCGCTCCCTCAACGCCTCCGCTAATCCCATCGGCTCATCATCATCACTACCTCCATTCACCATTGATCCACGCTTCGAGCTACCCGTCGTCATCATCATACATCTCGGTCTAACTGCAACACCACACATGACGTTCACTGGCCCTTGTCCCGTAAAGTTCTGTCGCGCTGAAGTTATAATCGGATTCCATCGCCGTGAGAGGATCCCTTCTAGCCGGGAGACGTGATTTTTCAAAAGTCTAGCCATGTCGCGGGACGTAATGATGAATCTTGTTCGAATTCGAAGAAGCTTTCAGGAAATTTATCACTTGATTCTGCCTGACCACCTGCTGCGCCGGGTGGTCGAGCGGACGACCATGTTTTGCTTCGATGTCCAGCGTAAATACAAAATGACACATTGGAATATTAGTATACATACAAAGTTAAACAGTATTTGGGTGCGCAGAGGAGAACCCCACCCAGTACGGGAGTCCAACACACTCAAAGATTGCAAATTTTGGACTCTGCACACTGTTAGACTCAATCATCTGGATCGTGGGCGAAGAATCCTTCACAGGGCTCTGCCACTATTGTAAACCCATACCTCCATAATTATGACCTCAGATAACATCTAACCCTTAAAAAAACAAACTTGGGAACAACTGGATATTTGTCCAGTTTTCTTTCTACAACATTTTGGACAACCCCCAAATTCATGTACAGTGGAAAGCTGTGTACCATACTGTGGGGGAAGATTTAGATTTTTGAAGGATCTCATGTGGCTCTCATCATGTGATCACTGGCTCACAATACTCACCTCACCTCACTAAATCCACCAACAGATACCTCATCCAAACAACCCACCTCAACTAAATTGTGTGTCATCAACCATCTCAACACATGCAGCAAGTACCACTGCCTTCATCATGATGTTTGACTCAGACCTGGAAGATCTCCTTCAAAAATACTGATCCATGTTTCTTCCTTGCAATCCTTGGGCTTATTATGAAGCAGATCATTGTTCATAATGAACTGGATGGGGTGAGCTAATAATTATACACAGACACCCTTGAAAGATTAGATGCATCATACCTCTCCAGAACAAGTCCATCTAACACACTGTCCATATTCAACATAAAGAAAAGCTTCCGATCATTGCTCTCCGAGAAACCCATAAATGAAAACCTCTTGGCCATCCATACTGAAAGCTGTGGATTTGGTCATATTTGATACCCCTTAATATAGTCATTTTGATTGAAGTTTCTTTGGGTTTGGGGGGGGGGAATAGAAATTCATATTAAAGAAGTGATGTGGATCCTGAACAATGAATAGTGGCCAGTTCCCCTTGCAAAATGTAATTTTGTATTAGGACATGATGGGGGAGTGTCACATGTTGACTTTGGCTCTGCTTTGAGTTGTAGCTGCTTCCTGAAAAGCAGAAATACAACAACCAAGCATCTAAAATAAATGTGCAAAACTCATTCAAATGAAATATCATCATTCTTTTAACCAAAAGCACATACACATTCAAAGTTTTTACTTTCTCAAATCAAGCCATTGAAGGATTTACCAACACCCATTTCTTAGCAATCTCTTGAATTTCAGGATTCATCAGTCACACTTCAAAATTGATGCTTAGCAAGCTTCAAAAAATCCCATTCATCAGCCAATTCTTTGCTTATCAATCCACTTCCTCCACCTTTTTTCACAAACTTATTTCTTGAATTGTCTTTGGGTGCCAAGTTCAACCAGCAATAATCCCTCATTTAATCATTGTTCACAATCACACAAATCTTAAGTGGACCATTCCCTGCTCTTCCCAGATGTTCAAAGAATTTTACATTTTCTTCAATCTATGAATATTTCATGAAACTGACTGTGTTTTCTCTGTCTCATTGATCTCATAAATTATTTTCACATGTACTCACTCTCCTTTATCATTTAAACACTTATACTATCTTCAATTTTTACTCTTTTTATCTATTTAATTTATATAATACACTCTTACACCTTAAAGTTGAAGCCAAATAGCACTTTCCCTATTTAGCCTCTTATTTTGAGCTGAGCCAAATGATCTTTGAAACATCTTGAAATAAGATCCTAAATAATCTTTGAACTTAACCTTTTGCACTTAGACCAACCAAATCCATCTTATTATGTTGAGTTGTCTGTATCCCTGGGAGGTTCATTCTACATAATCATCTACCAAATATTCCTTATTATTGCGGAAAGAAAAAACGGAACACCTTTTGATTTTTTGGGGGAGGGGGGATTTTATCTCTTATTTCTGAATATTACCACACCATATTGATATGGATTGTTTTTGCACCCATTGGGAAATGATGGTGAGATTTTCTGATGGAAATCATCAAATTGATTAACTTATTCAGAACCAACTCAGAGCAGGGTAGTTAGAAGCATTTGATGAGACTTTTCTGTGCGGATCAACTTTCTTTTTGTCTAAATACTAACACTGAAAAAAAACTTGCTCAACTGCCTGCAGTTGACATGCAGAAAGTCCCAGGAAGCTTCTGTTGTTACTCCAACC
>LAVV01006453.1:10737-21524 GCA_001263375.1 Puccinia sorghi
TCTGGCTCCACTCACACCTTCCCCCCCCCCCTGTCACCCACTTATCCGGTCCACTCATCCTGTGTGGATCATCCAAATAGTTTTGTGGCCGCCGCAGACTGTTGTTGACACGAAAGTGAACTTCCCCACACCAAATTACGATCCGTCATTGTCCCATTTTTCGTCAGCTACTAGTAGTATCACTCGATATATTTTCTTGATCTGAGCCTACCATCTCACCGTCAGCAGTCAGCTTACGAGCCCGTCTTGATCCTTCTTTCCGCCTTTGAAGATGTTCGATGCGATTGCGCGATGCCCCAAGTTAATGAGACGGCACTCGACTCACAAGGGGCCATTGAGCCGACACAGCAGCTCAGACGAGACACGGGGGACGTTTGAGAACCCTTGGCCGAGCTCCTGCAGCAGCAGCGCAGGGAGTCTTTTCAGCCACAGCGGTGATAGCCAGCGAAGCGGATATTCCTTCAAGCAGACCTTAGCAAAGTTTCGGGAACAACGACTGCGCCCTCTGAGGATCTTTAACGGTAATGCCAAGGTCGTACGGAATCACCGAATATCTCATTCGTGTGGCTCCATAGATTCAATCGACGATGTGCAGTTACCAGTAGGCACCCCAGGCCATCGCCAATCCACTAGCACCTACAGCCCACACATAATCTCTAGAGCATCACTTGGGAATCGCAGCGCAGAGGCAGCCATCGAGTACCATCCTGAGCGTATGCTGCAAGATCTTCGACCCAGTGTTTTCCACTCATTTAGCTCGGTGTTGCCACAGTATCCCCCGGGCGAGCTCTCGAAAGATGGGAGGAAAATGTGGAGTTACAGCCCAGACAACCCAGCGTGTGGGGAAATCCCAGCTGACAAGTTAGTGGCCGAGGAAGAAAGCGATGGGTCGCTGGATGACGAGATACTCGACACTCTTTGCACTCTCCGATACACCGTCCAAAAGATCAAGGAACACCAGCGCCAATCGCCTAAATCAAGCCCTTTGGCCCAGTGCAATTCATTGCCGGCATGGGGCGCGGCCTCGACCGGACACAACAATCTATCCAGGTCGCTTTCCGCTCCCTGCTCTCGGCCCTGTGAGCGTGGACCTGTATCCTCATTGGGCTTAGTCAACTCAGGATTGCCTCATTGCTCCCCCTGTCCCGCACATCTTCTTCCCATCGATCAATCTGCACCAATGCATGCAGGTAAGATTTCGCCCAGCCAGAACTATCCTCTTCTTCACAGTATATACTCACAATTGGGTCAACTCTTACAGAAAAGGATTGTAACTTAATTGGCTTGCCAAATCCCGGAATGATCGAAAACGAAGATGACGCCGGCGATGATTCTTCCTCTTTTTGCACGTTATCCGAGGAAGAGCCTGATTATCAATCTTTGCCCTATGTGCTTCCCATATGGCCGAATTTTCCCTCTTCATTCTGCCTATCTACCCTCTAATTGATTCTCAACATTGAGGTTGGCCTACTACTTATTACCTCTTTTAATTTTCATTTTTCATTCATACAAATACAAGTAGTCAACTACCAATCCTGCAGGCCATGATTCGACTGCATAGGGATTGTAACATGTATCATTTTATTTTTATTTTTGGTCGAAACATGCAGCATTGCAGGAAAAAAGATGTTGCTTGATTTTTTTACGTCCTCAAGATTCCTTTTTTTTTTGATAAGTATGTCTCTCAATAATTGGATACAAAAGAGAAGTTGTATCGAAACCAGCTATCTAGCACATGAAATAAGCACTGTGTTGTAGCCTTTAACAGTACCTGCGTCGCTCCATGCGGCCTTTGATTAACACATTTCTGATCAGCTGCAACGTGTTCAAGTTTCAAACTAGGCACTGCTTGATACACATTTGCCAACAAATCCATGTGAGACTTCCTAACAGCATCGGAGGCAAAATACCGCACACAAGTTGTACATAACTAACACCAGAACCAATCAATGATCACCAGATGACCAGTGACATCAGGCTACTGAATTGAATCAATTCAGTAGCCTCATGTCACCTGTCATCAGGTGCTTATTGTTGATTACATTATAATGTACTCAACACAAACCAACACATTAGCAAAGTGTACTTAGCTCAATGGTTAAAGCATCACTCACACCACCCCAAAAGGGGAGGCAATGATTGTATGTTGCCTTAATAGAAACATTGCTCTTACCTAGGAATTACACATCATTAACTCCCTTCTTACAATATTGTAACTCAGTTATAAACCTGTTGTTAGATCCATAAAACTACAAGAAATGGCCTTTGACATGGGGCTTCAGAGGCAGAGGTTACAAATGTGTATAGCCCATATTTGAGGGTGGTTTCTTGGTTGTAGCAGTGGAGTTCTTGTTGTGTTATACACTGGTTACAGCATGGCAATCTGCACAAATTTCCTCCCTTTTTTCATGAATGCTGAGGTTGTGGGTTGAAATCCCACAGTACACAACCTTCATTTTCACTTGTTCAATACAATGGTCCTATCTGGATCCATTGGATGCCATCACCACTCTAAGCAAATTGTGGGGCCGTTGGCATGCCTTGAAAACAAGCTGGTCATACATTAAGTTAGGATTCAAGTCATGAGATGAAAAAAGACCAAACACCTGGTGTTACTAGATGGACAGATCTACTCTGCAAAAGAATTGCTATTGGGAGATAGATCTACTCTTCAAAAGAATTTCTCTTGGTAAATAGGAGTATTCCAAGAAAAAAATGAAAATGACTTGGTGATTTGATTTATGAGTGTTGGCTACCTTGGCAAGCACCTTGGTTGGAAATCAAGAGGTTATTCCTTCCTGGTTTGGAACTACGTTTGTGGTGTTCATTGGGCCCTGCAGGGAAAGAGCCCCCCCCCCCCCCCCCTCTGGAGGAGCCATGGACAGATGGTCAGATCCCGGAGGTGAAAATTGTGAATTTTTTTCCAGATGTCCCTGGTTGACTGAGGAGCTCCGCAAAAGTCTGTCACAGGACCCCATTGGTCCAGGGAAGCCACTGAGTATGGAAGCCCAAGTCACTGTGGGTCTTTATAGATTGGGCCATGGGATTTCTTTTGTTACCATCACCCTGGAAAGATGGCCACACATCTACAAGTCAAAATTCCCATTACAGTATTCAGAATCAACTAATTAACTTTGTGCTTGGAGAGCTCATCACAGAAATCAGAATCCTTTCAAGAAATATCAAAATGATTTCTTGGGAAGAAGCTATGTATGGTTGTCAATGTCTACAGGAGGTTGAGATCTAATTTTCAGATGCTCAATAGGGCACTTAGACTTAAAGATATCATCAATTTCTTTGGTCAAAACAATAAGGCATCTACTAAATTTATGTTTTCATCAAAAGAGTGGCTCAAGATTGAGAAGCCCACTCAATGAAGCCACTGAGCTTGTCTCCACCAATCAAAATGTCTCCATGGTATTGGCAGCTCCAATTTCCATATTGTTAGTGAGAGAATTAATGAGGTACGTGCTTTTTAATCCATCACTTGACATCAAAAACAACCATCTTACTAGTTTGGTCATCATCACTTTCATACTTTAGGATTGAAAGATATATGAATCCCAGGAGCTTATACAAGCAGCGTAAAAAATTCTTAAAACACTTACGAATTACTTCACTACAGCTGTCCTCAAGCCAGTCTATCTGTCTTTAAAGATTCTTGATCCTCACATCAAAGCCAGCCAACTTGCTCCAGATTTATGTAATAGTTTTGAGATCTTTACTCTATTGCAGCACAACAACTAGAGCTAATAGTAGTAAACAGACTGGAATAAAGATAAAGATGAGTATAAGGAAATGTAAGAAAAAATATGAGAAATGAAAAAAGGAAACAAAAAAATAGTACCTTCTTCTGATTTGGTCCTAACAATAACTCAATATTTGAAATCACTATGAACTCTTAAAGGAATGGGAACGGAAAGAAACAACAAGCCTGAGAGGAAAAGAAAGTGTCAATAATCTGAGAACTCTGATGCGAATGAAAACAAGTCAACCAAGTACCTCCACTTGAGTTACTTCCTAGCTCCTCCTGGGTTCGAGAAATCTGGGATGAGTTAGGTTTGCGGAGCAAATGCACGATTAGAATGGATTTGATCGGTTGATTAAGAGCGTGACGAATTTTGGTTTGGGATGATTTAAATTGCAATCTTGTATTTCTTCCCCCCCATTCACTTGCACGCTTTTGTCTTCATTGGGGCTCAACACATGCATATTGACACTTGCATATTCACCCGGGTTTGGATTATTCACTAACACTCCTCCTTAATTCAGACTTGGTAAGATGAAGTTGCTGATGAGCCGACTCTAACTTGACGAATCCCAACGGCTTCGTCAATCCATTGGCGATCATTTCATGGGTTGCGACTTGTTGAATCTGAATCTGTTTTTTTGTGACTAGTTCCAATACATACTGAAAGCGTACTTCAATATGCTTGGTATTCTCATTCAACTTGGCTTCTTTACTGATGAATATCGCTCCTGAGTTATCATTCTTCAGAATCGGAGCTTGCATTTTCACGTGAAGGTTGAGAATTAAATTTGTTAGCCATCTGAGCTGCTTTGCACACCTGTTCATTGCCACAAACTCTACTTCAGTTGTGGATTGGGCAACAATTGATTGCTTCTTTGCCGACCAACATATTGGATTGCCATACATTGTGATCACGTAGCCGGAAGTAGATTTCTTGGTGATGAGTGATGCCACATAGTCCGCATCAGCCCAGCCACATAGTCCTTCATTGGGATCACCTGTATGCGTATAATGAATGCCGACATTTGAAGAACCTTTCAGATATCTCATCAGATGCTTTACCGACGACCAGTGGGCTTCGGTAGGATTGCTGGTGAACTGGGCAAGTAGGTTGGTCACGAATGTTATATCCGGTCTAGTGTGAAGAGCAAGATAATTCAACATCCCAACTGCCTTTTGATACAGTTTCTGATGAAATGCAGGGGCATCACTTGCAACTATCTTGTGGAGATTCATTGGCGCCGGCGCTTTGACTGGATTCGCGTCACTCATATTGAATTCAAACAATATTTTTTCAATAAAGTCAGCTTGATTGATATGAACCAAACCATCCTCCTTCCAGTCAAGGGTATAGCCAAGGTGTTGCAAAGGACGCTCTTTCACCTTTATGGAGTACACTTTCTTGATTCGATCGAGAAGACGAGTCACCAAATTTTTTTCTTTTCCTACAACAAAGCCATCATCGACATGCATGTGTAAGAGAACCAATCGATCTGCCGTGTAGAAGAGAGACTCGTCGAGCAGCGAAGATGACAGTCCCAATCGCGTGAGTGTTCCGATCAAGTGTTTACGCCATTGTCGTGGAGCCTGTCTAGTAACATACAACGACTTATTGAGTTTCCAGACCCAATCTTCCTTCCCCGATTGCTCAAAGCCTTCAACCTGAGCGACATACACCGGAGCATCAATTTCGCCATACAGAAACGCCGTCTCGACATCAAATTGAAACACTGTCCACGACTTGTTGACAGCCAAAGATAATAAAAATTTGAAAGACTCGTTCCTTGCCACCGATGCATAAGTATCAAAGTAATGAAGCATGTGAACTTGGTGATTGCCGAAACAAACCCATCAAGCCTTGAAGCGCAAGATTTCACCAAATTCGTTCCTCTTACGAGCAAGAAGCCACATACCGCCTATAACTTTGTCATCACCAGGAGGTGGGACGAGTGTACCAGTGTTTTTTGTCGACAGAGAGTGAAATTCCTTCGCCATAGCCTCTTCCCAGTTGCGCACCTCAGTAGCATTAGAAAGCGCAGCCTTAACCGAAACACTTTCCGAGAAGTACATACTCCGGTAAATCAATATGAAGAAGAAGTAATTGTTTGGGCGGGTCCGTTACGGATGGAGGAACTTCAGTGGGAGGATTGCCTCGACGAGAATTAGCACGCCTGGAACCAGAAATGATATTGCTAGTGCTTATACTGCTTGATATCTCCTTTGATGACGGGGCATCGGGGACATATGTCCAGGGTTTAGCTTGTGGAACGAAAGAATTTCTTGAAGAGCCATTGTTGTTTTCTGGGCGAGGATCCGGCGTAGCATTTTGAGAAGATGGGCAAGTTTCAGTATTTGATGCTGTGGAGGAAGAACTAGCAGTAGTAGGCACTACAGTTGGAGTGACTTTGATGGAGGCAAAGTCACTGGAGGATTTAGATAAGATAGCTTTGGGGAGTGTATCTGGTGGTTTGGTGAGAGAATGGGGAAAATTATACGGACGGAAAGTCGAGTTTAGAAGGGGAGAAGTCACGACTGATAACCACGTGACGTCGAGTTGAATCAAAGAAACAAAGCGCATCGGAATAGCTTTGATATCCAAGACAGATGAGTGGCCGAGAGGGAGCCATAATCTTTGAAGGCGGCTTGTGATTGACATAGGTTTTGAGGCCAAAAGGAACCAATTTGCGGATTTCGCGAATCGGTTCAATACACAAGTTTAATTCCGACAATACACTGACGGGAGATGACCAGTCTAACAATTTTGTGGGAAGTATTTTGATGAGCATAGACATGTAGTGAGCTTCTTTGTCCCAGAAGTTTACCGGAACTGATGATTGAGCCAGCAGACAACGAATTTTCACCAATAGAGTTTGGTTGAAGCGTTCCACAAGACCATTAGTTTGGGGACTGTTGGCGGGACCTGCCTTGACACATCTTCCTAATTCTTCAAGAGCGGCAAGAAAAGGTTTAGAATTGAATTCACCTCCACGATCGGTGTGAATAATGGCAGGACACATACCCGTCTTGTTCATAATTTCATTTACAAAAGACGGGATTTCTTGTTCTGAATCGGACTTTTGACAAAGAGTGTAGATCCGATTGAAACGCGAGAAATCATTGATAATCACCAGAACATAGTTGAATGCCAACTTTGAGGGAGGGGAAATCTGGAGGACGTCCATGTGAAGTGTTTTGAATGGACGATCAGTTACAGGAACACTAGGATTCGAATGTGACTTTCTCTTTTGCTTGCATTGAATGCACACCTCACAGTTCTTGGCCAATTGATTTGACTTGGACGGTGTGGTAATCCTGTTTTTCACCCACATCATAGCAGCAAATCTTCAAGGACTCAGAAAATCACTCAAAGGACCCCAGAATCAGGATCAGAAGCTCAAGTTATCCCAGGTTACCCCCTTGCAGCATGGCTCAATTCCCATTGGATCAGAAAATATTCAACATTATCTATTCTTGGAGGGACAAAAGGACAAATGGACCAATGGACAACAGAGCAGGAGACCCCCAAAATCATATCAACAATTAGTTCCCACCCTTTGGACTCCCTTGGATCAGCCAGTTTCTCACCCTTCAAGGAATGTCACTTTGGATCAGTCATTTTCCCATGACAACAGACAGTGTGAAAGTAGTTGAACATCCTTTCCCATCATTAGTCTTGTTCACACACTTGTTTGTGTACCTTCCCATCCTGTGGGAAGATGTCNACCAAGGCTTTATCAGTTGGATACCACCCCTGTTATCAGGATCTCCAATCTGGTGTTTAGACTACCCTGTTTATACAGACTCTAAACAAAGAGGGCACCCACAAAAACCCCTGTGCTAGCAGGCCCCTCTTTTAAAATAAAGAATTTATTCTTATTTTAAACCATCTCTTGAGATAAAGAATTTATTCTTCATCTCAAATCATACCACCGTGTTATAAACACTACCCTACACCTTCCACAAACTTTTCATCACCTTGTGTAGCTAAAAGAATTACATTCTTGGCATCACAGAGGCTGACAATTCTGATTATTCCATTCAAAGCAAGGAGCATTCAAACTCAACCTGAAGTACCATCAAGGATGGATTTTTGAAAAAAAAAGAAAAGTGACCTTGTTAATTGAAGAAATCAGTCTCTATCTTAACTCTGAATTTGAAGACAAATTAAATGAGAGAATCAAATTCCTCTCAATATCCAACTCTAGCCAACATTTCTGGATTTTCTGGCTTTGAGTGCACCATGCGAGCAAGTTTTCTTGGCTGGACATTACATCCAAAACTACACTCAAAATTTCCTTACACTTGAGACCCTGGAATCTTTGATGTGTCTGAAAGACTATCAAGCACAGTATTTTAGATATCGGCTCAATAAATTAGCTTAGATACCCACCTCTTTCTCCTTCAATTTCTGTTTCCTTTTTTTTGATCCGGGTTGCATCCTTAGTCTCATTTTTCAAACAACAAGCTTCCCAAGCCTCAATAACTGGGAAAAGTATCAAGGGAACATGGAATATTTTTAGAAGTGCCAAGGGATCCCACAGATTGTGTTGCTACCCCTTCTGATGATGACTAGAAGGGATACATCAACTTCAAAAGTTTGGCCACCATTGTCTTTCAATGTGTAGTTTGAAATGACAAAGAATGTTTCCTATGAACTTGGATTGACATTGGGAAGGCAAAAGAAAAAAAGGAAGAAAATACAAGCCTGAAAAGCTAGGTGCCAAATATTTCAAAAATAAATAAATAATCTAAATTTATGTGGCTATCCACTCACTTCAGTAGTTACTTGGGCATTTATATTAACTAAAGAGTTTGCATGACCTCGAAGGAATTCATATGGATAGAGCTGTGCAGCATATCAACTTAGTGTCTCAGCTTGTCTGAAACTGATTCCCCAAGAGTCCACAGTGGCTTCATTGTGTCCCACAAGATTAGACCAAGATTTAATCACTTGGTTGGATATAACCAATTGAGTTTGTGAATATTCTGGGTGGATGTCACAGAAGATGAGAAAGTCCTCTGGACCCCTCTCATGACTGGTGGCCAGTGTGGTGGACCATCAGCTAAGGGAGGGTTACACATGATCAATTGAGGGGCCACATTCCCCGGTATTTCTTGCCTCACAAGTTGCCAGTGCTGTGTTGAAGTGCGGATATTTACTTGTACCCATTTAAATTTTCAAGGGGGACATGGCTGTTTGTGGTAGATTTTGCGTATGAGGTATCATCAGTCACAGTTTCATCTGCTGTTGCACTTGTCAAGGATCTTGTAGTTTGGCGGAGGGATGAGACCCTTTGCTAGCTAGTTATTCTGGGGGGTCCAGTTTTCCAGCCACAATTATGAATTCATTTTATGTTGCAACTATGGTTGGCACTGCTTCCACATGGGCCCTGGCTTCAATAGCCCATATTGTATACCCTATGTCATTAGATATAACAATGCCTCATTATAAAAAAACATTAATTGTTGCACATGACCTACATTTTGGATTGTCTGGCCTTTGTGCGCAGTAGTAGAGAGGGAGAGAGCCGAGGTCCCAAGTGGGCCACCTGATTCCCTAATTGTGCACTACTTGATAGGTTGAACCCATGATTTCAGGGTTGCAGTTGGGTATGAAAGTGTGCTTAGTTGAGGATTCCATTTGTATTGGGTGGGATTTGTCCAAGGTGTTTTTCAGGAGGTGAGATGTTGAGGGACGCAAGCGGTAAATTACCGGCAAGCAAGCTGTTTGACCGTCAGACATAACCATGATGAAACATTTTCCTCAATATTCCAAGCGCATGTAAAAGCCTCAGGTGCTTTTGGGGAAACAGCTTGCATCCTCCTTGGATATTTGTATGATCAATTCTTCACATTTCATACACAATTAAAGATTTTTTGAATTGAAATAGGAAACTTCAAAGGAAAAAACACATTGCAGTGTAACACCAATGAGGGAACAAATATTATTAAGAACCTCAACAGCCTATATTGGAACAGCCAACATGGTGCCCTCAAAGGCTTGCCAAGACTTATCTTGGGCAGCCTCAGTTTTCATCCAATCAACTTCAGAGGGCCTTTTCACACTCTGCCTTCCAATTTTCTTCTCTTTTGACAGCCCAGATATCAGTTTCCCTTGCATCTAGCTCCATAATGTCTCTTTCAAGTTTTATTTGCATTTGGGTGGTCTCAGAATCAATCTTGATGTGCTGGATTTGGTCCAGTCTGGCCTCTATGATTGCCGTGTGTGCCACTAGTCCACCACTCCTCCAACTGGTTCTCCTCATTGCACTTTTGATCTTCTCTTAAATTCATCTGAGTTTTCTCAGATGCCTTGTGCATCATGAGCATCATGGCATTCATACTTCTCCTTAAATCTTGTAAGGCCCTCTTTTGATACCACAAGATGATCTTCTCAAGTCAACACCTTTAAGTGTCCACAAGGAACTAAGTTGAACCCATAAGCGCCATTCAAAGAATATTTGGTAAATCATCTCAATTGGGATTTCAGAAAAATATCATTTTTCATGCCAAATTGTCACAGCTACCATGAGCCGCTATGCTGCAGGGCCAAAATGGTGTAGCATAGCATTTATTTATTTTTCCCGCCAATTATGTAGTTTTAATGGCGCTATAAGGCTGCTACAGGCTGTTACACTATGCCACAGAGCTGTTAGACGCTGTTTTCCACTAAAGGTTGGTGCAGGGTGGTCTAAAAAGGCATTTCTTGGCCTTTTTCTGTCAGCATTGGCACAAAACCGCTAACAGCCATGACAAAAGTTATTAGCTTTTAGAAGTTTTACGCAATTCCAACCCTACAGTTAGTGTATCAGGCTAACTGTTGGTAGTAGGGGTTGTAATATGCCCCTGGATGCTTGCTGGTTGAGGTGAGGGATGTTGAATTTGTAATTGGTCAAGGTTAAGAATATAGATTGCTAACTGGGGGATATACAAAGGTGCGGAGACTGGAGATAATCCCCCAGTTGGGAAACCCCTGGCGAGTCCCAGAGGGGGTTACAGGATCATAACATTATCCCCCCTTTAATGCCCAAGTCCT